>JAODVP010151710.1:0-12222 GCA_025400035.1 Tetradonia laticeps
AAATTGTGCGTAGGACTCTCAAAAAGGAGCAAAATGAAAGTGGTAGCTCAAATTCTGTGCCGTTCCTCTATTTTATTCGATTTCCGTATTTGTACAGATAGAAGTAGAAGATCTTATATTTGAAAAATATGTACAATTTTCTGTATTATTGTTTGTGGGTGTAGTTCATCTATAAGTTAGAAATCTTGTTATAAGTTTGTGATCATGGCTCGAGTTTATAAAAATGTCATCCGTTGAATTAAAATGATTCTTTAAAGTTTCAATTTTCTTGCATATTCTTTACTCAGACACTTTTAAAAGAACACGATTAAAAAAATTATCATCTACATAGTAATGAGGATTTAATTTAAGTAGTAGATATATCTTTATTTTTCTATTACGAATTTATTTCTTAATTTAGAAAGAACTATAGCAACCTATGAGAAACCTCTTTTTACACTTGCAGAAGTTTCGCTGTTAATAACTACTCCATTTCATGAAAAATTTATGTCCTGCATTTCGTGCATTTTTAAAAAAGTATTCTTGAAACGGAAAACTTCTATATTATTATTCAATTATTCAAAGCATTGCCAAATTATTTAGATATTTTGGATTTACAATACGAAAGGCTTTCATTATTTTTTATTGGATTCTACATATGTATTACCTTTTTTTAGAAATATTGGTAAAAACCAACGAACGTTTAAAAAAACCATTGGGTTTAAACCAGCAAGGCCTGTAAAATCTAATATTAGATACATTACCAAATTAAATTTCTTTAAATTTTTGATAGTGCTAAATAGCTTTTATTGATCGAATCTATTGAAACTGTAATTATAATATTATTATTTATTCTTATTTTAATTAAGTTCTAATAATAATTTGGCATTGATCTAAAATATATATTTCATCTAAATATTCTTTTTACAGTTTCATATGACATTTTACTTATTCACAGGGTGTTTGGAAGTTCAATGCAAAGCTTTAAGGGGAAGTTAGCCTACACTATTAAAAATCATCAAATGTGTAAATCATTTTAATCAAAGTCTCACGATTTTTTTAAACTGAGCTTTTATCGGTTTAGGTGAAACATTCCGAGTTGGTTCAATTGGTTGTAAATATTGACCAGTTGGGATGATGAAACAAATGTTTTTAATTTTATTCTATTTGTCTAAAATGCATGTAATAAATATATAGTGGTTTAAAATGTATGTTTCATTCGATTATTTTTTAACTGTTATTTGAAGCTACAGAAATTTAAAAAATTATACATATGTTTTTGACGGTTTCGGAAAACATTGAAAGTAGATTTATTTTTGTTCAAGCCTTTTTTATACGTTCTTTGGTTAACATAGTAAGCGAGCATTGCTCGCTAATTAATTAAAACAAACTGAAAGAGAAAATTTTAATTTTTAGGCACATCATGAAAACAACTGTTTTGCTTTAAAACGTAGTGTTTTTGTGTTAGAACTGATAATATAGTTCAATTCTAGAGCAAATTGATGGAATTTTATGGAATTGATGTTATTTTATGTAGAAAATTCCAATGAATTTTGCTTGCAATATGAAAATACCTGGGAAAAATTAATTTGTTTAAAAAACCTACATAACAATAAATTTCCATGAGTTTGTCATGGACTTGAACTCTGTTATCACTTCTAACATAAAAACTTTAAATCTTCAGGCAAAAATCATGATTTATTGAGGTGGCTAGTTAAGTAATTTATTGCATATATTTTGGTCCGCAAGATTTTAGATTTGAGAGCTATGCACATAAAAAACAAAAGTAAAAAGTATATTAACTAAGGAAGTTTTTGAGATTTAATCAAAAATAATCTGATGATTTCAACGGGTTTTGTATTATATATAGATACACATTATAGATACTAATAAAACGAAAGGATTTTTCACCAAAACCGATAATAGATCGCTAAAAAAATCTGTGAGTCTTGGACTAAATTGATTTTATACATATACACAATTGCATAATTTGTAGATTTGGTATGTAAACTCAAGAATAGAAAATTTAGAATTTAGAAATCACCTATCGAACGAAAGCTGGGAAATTGCGACCTACGACAGCACGGAACGCTTAGGGTCGCAGGTTCGAATCCTGGAAGTGGATCACTTTTCGACACTTCTTTCTTTATCATTGGATAGATAATTTAAATTCTAAATTTAGTATTCTTCAGTTTAAAATTATTTTAGCTTAAATGGTTGTAAATGGCCCAGTTAATGCTTCGAGCTTCATATCACCCTGTATAATATGTCATATTGCATACTTTGAACCACTTGAATTTTCGAATTTTATATAATATCTAGCACTTTTCACTGTTGCAGTCCTTTTACTTCGTTATTATATAAACACCCTAAATTAATAAATTATTTCGGATCAATTTAGCAGTGTTCTGATAACCAAATAAAAAGTTATATGTAGTTTATTTTTAATATCTCTATAAAAATGTATACGATATTTTTTATATTTGAATAATCGACTATTAAATGCCAAACGAATAAAAAGACGTAAATTAAAATAAACGTTTTGCAATGTATTCATTCTATTCTTCACACTGTTTATTTTAGCACAATGTAGTTTAACACAAACAAGACTTTTACATTTATCACTTTGAGTTTCAAAATAAACCTTCCAACAGTGGTTTCAAACCATCAAAAACAGCAACGCATCATGTCACATACCAGGTACGATCGTACAAACGATACAAAAGGCAGTTAAATTAATGTGTCAAAATTTTAAACAATGTGTCCTTCGTGCACAGACAATCTATTGTTCCAGTAAAAAATAAACAGATATACAGTAACGTACCGATGTATCTACATATGTATTTTAAATAATTATTTATGTATAAGCTGATGTTAATTGCAGTTTATGTACATATAAAAGCACGTGATGCTTACAACTAATTATATGCTGCAAAAATACAATATTTTCCACTATTTATATCATACAGCAGCAATATGCTATTTTTCTGTGAAACTCTTTACAATCTCAATAGAAAAATATCGTTAACACTTCTTTGTATCCACGTTTGTATTCGAATCTGATATTCCTTTTACAAACGCCCGATACAAACCTTCTTCTTCATTTTACCCACGTCAAATTCAATGTCAGTGTGAACATAAACATGAGTTTTGTCAGTGGGTTTATATATGTATCTGGGTCGTCATGCCATTGCTTTACAAGTCGGATAGTATAGCATAACATAGCATAGCGTGCTGTGAGGCGCCCGGCGCATCCATTATTTATTAGATCTTAGTACGTTTGCTGCTACTCGTTGATGGGAGGAGAAGGTGCATAAATTTAACAATGATAATGCAAGGTGAAGATGCTACACTCATAATTTAGCATTTTACTAATGTTAGTAACATTAATTAATCTTAATACACATTCTGTGTATTTCCTTTAATTTCCTTGAAATTATATTAAATTTACTTAATAAATTATTTATTTTCATCTATTTTAAATTCATTTTTCGAGTTTTGTTTATATAGTTGATATGGGTCGACTTTGATTAATTAAAGTAAATAACATAATTAATTGCAGATTAATTAAAACTGCCCCACCGTAACTGTTTTATAACCTGCCTCAAAACTAATTAGTAATGTCAATTAACTTTCCAAAGCTGCATATAAACTTCAGACCCCTAATTTTTCATTTAATTACAAATCAATGCAGGCATTTAAAAACCCCTATACGAAATTTCAATTAATTGTCGCATTATTTAATTAGCACGGTTGAAAGTTCGGAATTAACTCTCGGTTCATTAGGAGAATTGCATTTCCTGGTAATAAATGTAATAAATCACGCGCACGCTGGAACTGACAGCTATTGATAACTTGCACTTTGCAACCAAACTTTAAACTACCACCAAATCCTTTAAAACTAATAAACCAAGTTCATTAGTCTCCTTACAACGCCTACGAACATTACTAATGTTCTATTGTTCAGCAACTCGTAAAAAGACATAATTATTGGCATATACTTGAAGTTATAATAGTCATTGTGCAGTTTTGAAAATGATGATATTCAATGAATTGCGCTTTACTAATTATGATGAGTGATTGATGATGGGAGGCACCACACATAAAAGTTGATACTCATGTCACAGCCAAAATCGAAAACGCTTGAATGGCGCTCATTGTCAGTGATTAATGATGGATTGTCGGTTGTTTGCAGGAGAACTCGTCGCTGATTATACCATGGATCATCGGGTTTATCACGTTCATGTCGCTGGAAGCTGTGGCGATGGTTTATTCAAATGTGTTACGTGATCACGTCAATAAAGTATGTATATTTTGAAATAATTGAATCGCTGAGAGACTCATAGACAAAGTTTCGGAGATATAAATTTGATCTGTGTGCCTCTCACCCATTCAATTCATAATTTATTTATTAATTACTTTAGCAACAGAAATTATTGTGAATTTCTTATGAATGCTTTATCTGAATAACTTTAGTTTCTGTCTGTAGATTTTTGTATTAATTTGGTAGGATTCGGTCGAACGACATTTAAATATTTGACGACAATATTTGAATACTAGGATAAAATGTCCATTAATATGCAAATTGCACTTAAATGCAAACGCGTTGCTAATGAAAATATTTTCGTTTTAATTAAAATCGCCAGGACGCGCCCTGTTGTCGCCGCGCGTTGTTGATTGCCGCCGGTATAATATCTTGTAGGCAGTATTCGGGCCAGCCAGGGTTAGTTAAAACCTCAACAATAATTAATTTAACGAGACACAATAAAGCCCAGCAATGAGCTTATCGCTTGAAAATGCAAATATCCGTATTATGAAATTTATTTCATGGAAATTCTGACAAAGGAGTATGATTTTAACTTTATTCTCTCCTGAATGCATACATTCATAGTAGCTAATTAAAATTAGATAAAACTAAAATAGTATTCTCTTGATTTAATTAAAGTAATTATACATATAATAGGATCTGTTTAAGATTAGATTAAATGAATAAAATAGAAAACTGACACGAGCGCTGAGTGCTAGTTATTTTTATATGTTATGCGGGGTTTTGCAGTGATAATTTTTATGTCCATTAAAGAGACTAACACCATACTATGAAATTTGCATGTTATAGGAAGTTTTGTAAGATATTTTTCGACATTTTGGAAAATCAATAACTTGAATAACCTTTTTTCATAATTTATTATGAAATTATTTAATTAATCATAAATTTTAGTTCTTAGAGGATAATAAGATATATGATGTGTGCTCCCGCTCACATTTTAGGCTACTGCACTAATGTAAAGAAATAAAGACGGATGATATTGCTCTATGCCTCACGCGCACTTGTGTGTGCGTATTTTGCTATTCTTCATTGCTCAGTGCTTCGCTTTTTGCGAAAAACAAAAACGCAGTTCACTTATGAAAACGTATGAAGAACGTGTTACAATAACTGCAATTCTATTGGTAGTTCGACGCATGATTCAAAGAATAGGAAATATGGTAACTCCACCCAATTATTTGCCGATCACATCAACTTTCGAATGATATGCATTTTACATGCAGAAATTCCAAAACTTTAACAATTGACTGCAAAATATAAAGCAACATATTTCAAAATTTTCTGTATTAAAATCAACCGAGCGGCTTTTGCAGGCACCCACGGTGTAATTGGCCTGCAATAAAATCCATATGCCATAAAAGTAAACTGTCCGGAACTTACCGGAGGCTAAATCTTACATGCAACGTTCGAGACCACATGTGTACTTTTAGTCCAGGATTGTAGGGCAGTCCCAAATCATACAGTCAGGGTGATACAATGATCCTTGCAATTGAAAATCCGAAACCAAAAAAGAGACAATAAGTACCAAGCTGCTTGTTTGCTTTAAATTTTTGGTTTGGAATCCATACTTTTGTATATTAATAATCATCTGCATAATATATTACATAAACGTAACATTTTAGATAATTGCTGATAACACTGCGATAGTTTTAGCAAACTTTTAATAAAAATCCGGTCGTTTGATTTAAATTGAGTAAAATTAGAAAAAAAAATTCCTAATTTATTGCAGCAATTATATTATTCATTTTTGTTGCAATTTTTTTGAATCTCCCTACAAATAAAGGAAAATTTTTCTCATTTTTGGACAATAACTAACCAACTATCAATTTGTTTTATATTTTTCGTTATGTATTCCTACGTTAGTTTCTATTACACTAGGCAACATTTTCAACTTCTTTCCTCGTTCCTGGATAAAAGAAAACAACCAACACTTTTGGAGCTGACCATTTGTTTTCTCTTCAAATATAATATGTATTTAGTGTGAGAGAGAGAGAGAGATTGAGGATCCTATGCAATCTTATGGCCATCTTAACCATGCGCGTCTAAATACATAATTTTTAGAAAAGTATGCGAGAGATTTTTGACATTTTTTTACATTTTTAGAGATTTTCAAAGATTTACAAAGATTTTCAGAGATTTTCAGATATTTTCGAAGATTTTTTGAGATTTTTGAGTATTTATAAAGATGTTTAGAGGCTTTTGGATATTTTTAGAGATTTTTGGATATTTCTAGCGAGTTTAAGAGATTTTTAAAGATTTTTAGACGCTTTTAAAAATATGTAGAGATTTTTAGAGATTATTAGAGCTTTTTAGAGACATAATTTATTTGAATATGCATTTTTTAACTTTTTAGTGGTTTGCAATGATTTTTAGACATTTTTAGAGATTTTTAAGGCGAAGGGGAAGTTTAAGCTGGAACTACTGGATAGGTTAGGTGGGGGGTGGGCACAATAAAATTTTTGTATCATATTTCTGAAATTTTCTTCTAAAACTGATTTCACTGAGTTTTGATTCAGTTTTCTTTATTTTATTATGCATTTTTCAACAAGGATTGTAAATGATAATGAGAGTAATAAAATGTAAAATTTTTATAAATACACTTTACTGTTCCCTTTGTGAATTATTTCTTGGCATTATAGTAGATATCAACTTACATGCTCAAATTACGTGCGTAAATAATTTTCTGTTGTATAAAATATTACATAAACGTGATCCTTTAGATAATTACACGACCTGTTGATAACTCTGAGGAAGTTTCAGCCAATATGTAAAAAAAATTTTTTTAACTTTCTCAATTTATTGGAGCAATTCAATTCTCCATTCCAAACCCTATTTTTCAAATTTTTCAAGAACCAAAACATATATCCGATTGCGAGTTTGCATAAATATATGTATTCAATCCGTTATCGGGTGTATAATTGGTAAATTAATTATTATTATTCTCTACACAATTATAATCATTATTATAATTATATTATAATTAATAATGATTCTGTCGAAAATCATACTCCTAGTTATTATTTATTTAAAACTAATTAACTAGATACGTTAATTAAATTAATTTCAAACAAAGTCGTTTGATATTGTAGAAAACAGAATGCTTGGTACTATAAATACTGATATAAGCATACATAGTATGAACCATGCTTTCTGCATTATTACATACCAACTCGTATATCTCCATTGCAATTTGCGACATTTGGTCATTTTCCTAGAGCGAAGGACAAGAAGTCCAAAGCTTTTACTGCAGCCTGGAGAGTCGTATGGCTAGACCTTTGGATTGATCTCTTCATACGGGTCGCAGCACAGGACGGGCGGTCGTTTATGAAAGTAATATTTATGTTCGGGGGCGGCTTGCGGTGCCTAAAGCGGGCGCAATCGAGGGCATTTATAGCCGGACGAAACCGCAAGAAGCAGCAAGAAACTACTCGCATCCAAGCTGCCTACATGTTTTATTTAACGAATCTATGAGCATGTGCAATCATAAGTAAAGGAATTCATGTATAAATTCCGATTTGGGAATATATCTATAATTGAGAATAAGAAATATCGAATTTATTATATACAAAGTTTTACTTTATTTGTTATTGTTTCAGCAATTCGACACATTTTGTAAAGCCGAAGTTGCCTTCTTCATATCAAGGACTCTAATAAATGTAAGTAATTGATTATTGCCTAAATATAATCATTCTGTCAACTTTCCCTGCAGTAATTTTGCGTGAAGGGTTTAATCATGTCTTTTAAAGTTTTACATTAACTAAGGACAAAAGTTGCAACTTGGCCTTTCCTTAATATCACCTCCTTCACCCGCAGAACTTTGCTAATTACCCAAACGTCTAAAGTTTACCCGTTGATTATTAAACTAAACTCAAAATGCATCAACATGCAAACTCAACATTTCACTCATCAGCGAAATACAGTGAAATGTCGCAAGGATTGCGTATCATCCCAACACCCTCTCAATTAAAACCCTTTGATGCTATTACTTTCAGCGGGTTCGGCAGAATTCAGCAGTATTCAGCAGTATTCAGCAGCGTTCAGCATAAATTCCGCAGCAACGTAAAAAAGAATGCAGCATGAATACGAAATTTATTTCGATTTGCACAAGGTGACGCTCCATCGCGTTGCGCTGACATCGGCCGGATGAAAATTTCATTTGCTCAGAGATGCGAAACAATAGCGACGATGGCTGCATATTGAATTCTCTTTGAATGTGCGTTTGCATAAATGCGGCGAGTCGTGTAACAGTAATTCACCGACAAATGTTGGGTATTATATAGTAGCAGGTGTGGATGGTGGTTGCGATTCCTAGGACCCTGCAGGCTATGTATTCCGACGTGAATATGCAATTAGCAGCTGGCTTAGTGCGTCTTAGCGCGCGAGGTTCCGCACTTTGTGCAATTAATGCATATTTATAACTTCCGCACATTCCAACCAGCGCAGAATGAGCCGCAGGCTGAAGTATGCCGCAGGAAGTCAATACAATGAGTATTTCTCGCCTTTTAACGCAATGAACTGCGCGGGTTTAAAATTTACGCTATAAATCAATTGCATAAGAACATATTTCATGATGAAAACTTGTATAAACTTTGAAGTGCGAAGCTTGACCAAGTAATTACCAAATCAGTGAAGCACATCGTTACATGTTTCTATCTATATTTAATGAGACCAGGAACAGGTGACCTAGCTAACTTGAGAGAAGAGTCCACACTCTCGAAAGGACGATCAAAGTTACCGGAAACGTGCACGGCGATAATTACCAGGTTAACAAGGTAAAGGGCCAAAGGTTGCAATTTCACAGTGCACTTAGTTAATTAGTCTCCGCTTACTAATTAACAAAATCTAATTGAGATTTCTTCGATAACAAGAATTTATTAGAAACGTTTCCCTTTAATATTTTACTAGATTTATCACGCTGTCTACTCCAATCAATGCGTATTGACTGTCGGCGGCGGTGACATGCGTAGCGTACATATCGGCGCCAGCTTGCATATTAATGGCGACCGCTCAATAATTAATAAGCGCGCCGACATCCAGCCGTTTGGCTGCCACTCAGCCAGACACCATAGTTGACTGGTTGCCGCCACAAGTGGAGCCGTTATGCCACATGCTGGCACTGTTCGGACATGCAAAGCTGCCAGGGGCAGAAGATGTGATAAAGTGTGAGCATGTCGGACTATCCGAGAACTAATATAAACTCTCGACGACGATGTTGTTATAGGACGTCAACAACTCTCCGCCATGAGTCTAACGAGAAGTAAATATGGTTGGAATTGGGTTTGAAACTGTAGTTGGCATCAAAATTTTGATTTCGTGTGTTACACAATGCTTAATAAATTAACTTTCCGGTAAGGACAGGATTCAAATTATCAGAAATGACACCAATTGTGTTTATTTTGCATAAATACAACTATTAATTGATCCCACTTCGCTGCTGGCCCCTCTACCCATAGGCGAAATTATAGAGAATTGATTCATTATGCAAGGCATCTTGGCCAATCTTAAAATTTAGCTGATTGTGAGCATAAATCGCTATAAGAGGGCCTTGCAGGGAAGTTGGAAGGAACTAACTACATTAATATTTTTGTAAAGTAAACGCTATTAGCAAAACCGTTAAAATATATGTTATCTCAGCTCATCGTCCCGCTGGAGACCAGCTCTTCTAAATAACTTAATCTATTCAGTATATATTTTACTATTTGTATACTGTCGCTAAATGCACTAGCACACTGGGTACCTAATTCGAGGTTTGAGTTTTCAAAGGTTAATATTCAAACCGGAAGCCGAAAAGTTTGCTCATCCTGCACGAACTCTGCTGAATCTATTTCTGATGTGTCTCATAATACAGATTTTCCAATATGAAGTCACTTGCGGAATAAACCGGAAGTTAAATTATATGTTTTCAAATGATATTGATTACAAAAATTTTTCTACCTTTTTATCCCTTTATTTCGTCTTTGTTACACGATTTTCTTCAATACTATTATTCGAATTAGAAGAGTCTGGTGTGGTGTATGTGAGGATATCAACTTTCAGCTCTATTGGGTGCTATAAAATTTTTGTACAGGAAATTGAAAATATTTCGATTAACCCAAATCCAGTTATTATAATACAAATATCTGTTTTTTAGTATCAAACTGTGAAATTGATAACCTTCCATGGTAATTAGCTATTTCAACATTCATGTCTCCTCCGAATTGAACCGGAAGTTCAAACATATATTTTTCGTATGACCTCGAACGGCTGAATCGAATGATATCGATTCCATACATTTTCTTTAGATTCCTTTGTTTTTTTTTCTACATTCCTAAAAGTCTTGTCATGGCTCACTTCTAGTTGTAACCGGAAGTTGAAACTTAAGCTAACTCTGCACCTGAATCTGAAGAATCCATTTCTTAAAGCCTTTTCTGAAATGCATATGCAGAGATTGCTGTGACCTTGCATTCGAATTTGTCACAGGACTTTTTTTAACTATAAGATATATCGGAAAACAGTTTGCAGTGTTAGATTTAGAAAAGTGCGGTGTGATATACAGGATGTGCCGAAACTCAACGATAAGTCGTAACCCATATGTAGGCTAGGCTATGAACCGTCATAGCCTAGCTTCATAGTGGCAGCTATTTAAAGAGAATCTTGTAAATATGAAGTATTTTTAAATGTTCTACCTACAAATCATTTGTAAGCAATTTGCTTGGAATTCCAGAAAATTTAGGTCAATTATGACCTGAAAAAATTAACACAAAACTGTGACAACCTCTCATGAAAAAAGATGAATACTGATATTGCGGCAAGTTACTTTAAATGTTGGCGCATTTAATGGGCTTTCCAAAAAGTATAACACTTATTAAATTATTTTTTAGATGATTAGAGAAAAATTGTTATTCTAACGAATGTCGAAATTTAGCATATCCTTAGTTAGTCATAAAACATTTTCAAAATTAATTTAAAGTCACCTAGGCTTTCCATAAGGTAGGTAAGGTGCATTAAAGCGACACCTACTTTGAAGGTACCTCTTGAGTTGGACCCTTCTAAACTTCCGTTGCACCCTACCAATTCCTTTGATCTTTCGAATTAAATGCCCAATTTTATTCGAGCTTCCTTCGTACGTGTTGTAAACTGATACCTCACGTTCATTTCGACGCATTTAAAATCTTCGATGATGGCTGACAATTGCGTAATGAGGAAAGCGCCGAAGAACAATATGACGTACGAAACAAATTTAGACAGCCTATACTGCAGGACAAACACGTGCAGCATTGCTGAATTTGTGGTTTTTCAGTGATGGAACTCCTAGACGCTTATTGTCATGAGAGGGATTTATGATTAACTAATAATATGCTAAACTCCTACATTCGTAAGAAAAACATTTTCTTCTCGCAATCTAAGAAATAATTTAGTATTATACTATTTTGGAAAGTCCATTAAATATGCTATATTTTGAAGTCACTTGCCACAATATTAAGGTTCATCCTTTTTCAGAAGAGGATGTCAAAGTTTATTAATGTTGTTTTTCTAAGTCAAATTTTACATAAAACGAATATTTTCTGGAATTCCAAGCAAACTGCTTGCATATTTTGAATTGGAATGTGTATGGACATTACTTAAGATCATTCCGAAACAACAATGAGAAAAGAAATGATTTTAAGGCACAGTAATCAAAAAACATCGCATTTACAAGATTCTCTTTAAATGGCTACCAGTTTCAAAATGATAAAATATTGTTTTTAAGAAGCTTCGTAACCTAGCCTACCTTTAGATTACGGCTTAACGTTGAGTTTCGGGACATCCTTTAAGGGTTTCAACTTCAACTCTATTCGGAACTGGCCAATTTCGCTACCGAAAATTGAAAATTTTATGCTTAACACAAATCCAGCTTGCACGGCAATTCGCTATTTCAATTTTCATGTCTCTTCCGATTT
>JAODVP010151820.1:0-19551 GCA_025400035.1 Tetradonia laticeps
AAATGAATTGGTATGTAGGCCACTATGTTTAGACAAATCGCAAGTGCCACAAAATTTACTATTTACTGAAGGAGGGCAAAATTATATGTGCTGTATCTGTATCATACTCTAAACAAAATATATAAGAATCAACATATTTCGAGTCGATTAACTTTTTTTTACGTTTTTTTTTGCATGGGATGACCCAATTGCCTTTTAGGGTGCTTAATAAGAGTTCGAAAATACTCTGATACACTTCCTGTTATGCAATATTTTGTAAGAGGTACGAAACAAATCCTAAACAGTAAGTACAAATTAAATCTCAAAACCAGCTTTAGACTTTCTTCCAAGACGCTATTATAATCTTGTAATCCGCATACCAAAAAATTAATTAAGCAAGAATCATAAATCACCCGAAACGCTTTCTTCTTCTGCATATCTCATCTCATACTATAGTCACTTTAACTATATACTATGAGCCAAGTAATACGTAACTAACACTACTTATAGTAAAATTTCTAATCATTAACCATAGGTAGATATGCGACAAAAAGCAAAACTCATATATCTATTCAGATTTATTATTCGAATACGCGAATACCATTTGGTTATGTTAGAACTTATAATTGCAGTCTCAAAACTTATTGTTCGACTTCAGTTTGATCTTTACTCAACCAGACTCATCCTTTTCTGGTGTCTCTGGTCTCTAGTCTCCAGCCGTGCGAAAAGTCAGACGACGACGACGTTTCCACGGATGTTAACACATTCGCACGTAATACCATGAGCTGTACGAGGATGAGAAGCGAGAGTCTATGGCTATGAGAATCGCGCAGAGACTTGGTTAATGCTAGGATTAGATCGCGTTAGATGCTGAGTGGGAGTGACGGCCTAGAGATTCAGCTAGAGAAGACGTCGACGAGACGAAGTGAAGAGAGGACGAAGAGAGGACAATCCTTTCACTTAAGCGCATCGCGCATCAAGATGCGTTCGCAGAAATTCGTCTTCTTCAGTCTCTCAGTGACTTGCTAACGATGAGGGGTGTTAGTGTATTGCTTGTTGTAGGTGAGTCGAAAATACTTAACGAACACGACATCATAATCCAGCTATTACTATAATAAATAAATATCTAAATGATGAAAGGTTCCAAAGATGAAATTTAAAAAATATTATTAATAAAAGTGATCCCAGGCTTGGATATTCCATTCGAAGGACTATAAAATAATTAACTATAAACTATCTCATATAATCTTATTTTTGTTTCAAAATATTTTAGAATACAATGCAACCTTGATTGTATATTTTAGTGTTTACTTTTAAATGCTATCCCTGAAGAAACATATCGAGGTTTCAATGTATTGATTATCAATTAAATATATAGAGAAAGTACTGAATACCAAGGTGATTTATGGTAACGTATTTTTTTTGTTTTATTTCCTAATTAACTACGTGAAACTTGGAATCGTAGAATCTTAGAAAATTAGATACTTAGAAGAAAATTAAGTTAAGTAAATGGTTTACCGGGTGGTCTATTCATTTAATTAGTGTACAATCTTAGTAGTAGAAATAGTATTGAACGGTTCGTGTTATATAATGACCGATTAATCTCCGCGGAGAGATAGAAAAACTTATTACGCGAGTTGCGCTTCTTTCCATCCGAGTATTACATGGAATGCCAGATGCGATGATGTGAGCATATCGAGAACTGACAGGCAAAAAAGAGAAATGTAAATGTTGACTCTAATATAATCACATTAATCATAGATCACATAAAATAGAATTTTATATAATCAATTATAAGGAATTTATTAAAAATTCTTTAAAAATTCATAAATAGAATTTCTTTATAATTTATTTGCAATCCAATAATATTGGAGCAGTATTTAATAAAAATTATAATAATTATTGTTGCGTACATACCACTACGTAGATTAGTAGCAGCAATCATCATTTCACATTATCTCGCTTTAGCAATTCTATGTGTAGCTTATGCAACATACTTAAATGTTTTGCGTCGAACTCGCATCACTAAACCAGAAGCCAACATGCTGACTATATATATATGTGAACACTAGTTGCAATTTCAAGCCTTCAAAAGTCAACCGCTTCTTCGCGCGTTTACAATTCCTCACGTGCCTACATGATACGCGCGTTGGGAAATTGAAAGAATACGCTGAGAAATTAAAGAACAACTTCTGGTGATGCACATGATGTGCAATGTTACGTTGCATGGGTACATACTTGGCGAATACAAGATAGTGCAACACACCTTTCTTTAGTTAAGTGACTACAATACTGGGCGTTAGATTAAAATTATTTTTAGAATTTTACTACGTACGTACATATAAATTTAAAAGTCAATATTGATTTTTTAGTAATTGAATAAATATAAAATTTAGAAAAATATTATGATATCAAGAATTCGTAGAATTTAACAAGCACTGTCTACAATTTATATATGCTGCCTCATCAGATCAGTAAATATTGGTAGTTTCACTAGGTAGTAGTTTTTCAAGATGACCAGAAAGTGTTACTTTATTCACACAGTTTATTTATGTAATTATTATGTAATAGAACGTTTCTAGTATGGGCACTTATAGTAGGTAAATAATACCTACATGATATGCAAAATATAAAAATGTACACAGTAATCATTATATATATTGTAGAAGATTTAAAAAGAACCTCCACACTTTCCAAATATGGACACCTATATTTGGTCTTACTATAGTAATTTTTTTTAATGAAATGGCTAAACACTAAACCGTAATTGAAGTAACACGGTGTTCACAATTTCTTCTTCAAACAACAAAATTATCTTAGTTGTAAAACATAAAAATCAAATAATTTTGGCCCATCAAGTCCTCGGTGCTCATACATTCATAATGAAACTCGCGACCCGAAAAGAAAAATCTACGCGGTTGTTTGCCTGACGTACATTACAAACGCATAATTCTATAGGAATCGGCGTAGAAGACGAAACAATAGAAAAATTAGAGTCGGGTGATGACCAAATTAGTAGGGCATTGAGTTGGAATCTCATTAATCCGGGTTCGGGTCTCGGTCGCTCCAATACTTTCATTACACATTTTGAATTATTAATTGTTGAAATAGAGAAGAAACTGATTCCTGTATACTTACATGATTTTAAAAATGTACTAAAATTTATATGACTCACCAAGCTGTCCATATTGGAGTGGTGTTCTAATATAAAGATGTGTAGATATATTGTACTTTGCTTCATGTAGGCATATTGGTATTGCTTTTACATTGGTATACAATATTCTAATTCTAATGTATTGTACACAGGTTGGCTGCAATGTTAATAAATATTTTAAATATATGTTGGACCAATATTGTTTTACATTGGTATACAATTTTCGAATATTTCAATATAGTTCTAATATGTGTGATAAATAATTCAATTTATAAAAATTATCCAGTACGTATTCCTGTTTTTAGGTCTGATTGGGCGACGAATACACGAATAACCTTCTATTTAAGATCTTTAAAATTAAACATTGTTTGGATGTACATCGTAATATTGGTCGGATGCGATATAAGAAATGTTATTATCAAATTAGAATTATTTTATTTGGTGCAACGCACTAATAGTGGAAAGTTATAAAATATTGTTTTCCAATATTGGCATACAATGTTATTTCAATGTTCAAACAATATTGTTTTTAAATAGGACAACAATATTGTACCAATATTGCTGGTTATCCAGCCTGATATCCTAAAATATTTAATGTAGATATAAATATTAATTTGAATCTAATTTCAACTGATGAAGCTGTCCATTTATTCGGCACCAATCATCAACTACTCTTTATTATGGAAGATAATAATATATGTTTTGAAAAGTATTCATTATTTAAGCGGTTTTGATTAGAATCAGTTTCATAATTTTGATTCACTTTTAACACACTCACCAGTCCAAAATAAGGGAATGTCAATCTTTCAGGATTAATAAAATGATGGTAATAAAATTTATACAAATTGACTTTCATTCTAAACTTTTCAATGTTAGAGCTGTATGACACAATGCAATTTTTCAAACAAGAAATACTCACAGCTCTTAGAGTGTTCACATAAGTTGAAAAATTTACAAAAATTCTCTCAAAATAAAGTATATAACGCAATTCTCTTAAATTAACTTAAATTGTGCACAGTTCGGGTAACTAACAAAAATCGGTGTTAATTACAGCAGCACTAAAATTATCTAGATACGTTCAAACCAAAACTTCCTAATTGACTCCGTTGTGAAGCAATTTGCGTGCCTAATTATAACAATTTCCCAACATACACTTAAAATTATATCTGTTATTCTATATCTCAAACTTAAAGTTAAGATTGCTTAGGTATGCTGTAGTTATGCTTGGCAAAACGCAACGATACCGAAAGTGAAGATTGGTGAAGACTTGAACATGTGGCGATGAAGACACACCGGTTGCCGGCGCACGTCTCTAACGACGAAAATCCGCGGTGTTCATCCTTGACATAATTATGCTTGCGCATCGACTTACCAGCTACTAACAGTAAGCCAAAGCGCGATACGGACTGAACACGCCGCGCGTTATACCTACTAGTTAATGTTAAACAAATGATGAATTGCACACTCGCCGCGCGTGAAATTATTTCCCACGCCGTACTCCATGCCGCGGGCTACAGATGCAACACTAGATTTTTTACCTACCAATGAGTGAGATTATAATGCCTATTGCCAAAAATGTACATTTTAGAAACTACGTATTACAAGATATAAATCAAGATTTTGCAAAGGTGATCAAACTTTGACCGTGAATAAACTTCCAAACATGTTTAAACAAGTAGAAACATATATGCATTTGAATAGTAGTAAATCGAAATGTAAATTGGAATAGTAGAGAGGCACTAAAGATGAGAATTAGGTAAGAAATCTGCATTCTACGAACAAGTTATTTAAGTAATTGCTTATGCACAGGATGAAAGATAGGCACACAGAATGAATCAATAAATTAATGTGAGTTATTACTCACTTTGTTATATAAATGCTCTTTAAGTATCTAAGTATGTATTGATAGTAAACCGAAAGTCAATCTCGCATAATTCAAAACACGATCTGACTCAGGATCAGTTGAAAGCTTTGAATTACAATCTTCGTTTTCATTGCACCTATAATGAGTTTATCTTTCATTACGTAATGACAGTCATCTTCATGTGCCATTCTTCAAACAATTGTGCCGTTGTAATTGCCGCAATCCGCGTTAATGCAATTAGACGCATCGTATTGCATTAATGTCGAGCTTCATACTCCTGCAATTATCATCAAGTGTCAACAGTCAAACACGTAATAATCGTGATGTATTAGACGACGAGTAGATATAATTATAAGTTATTATTTATTACTTATAGCTTGTACACATTACAATTTCCGTTTCTTTTCCTATACATACTTAGCATACAAATGATGGTAATTCAGATGCTTCACAGATCTTTTTTTTAGAATGTGCTTCTAATATTATTACAGATATAAAACTATAGACAATAAGAAGATAGATATTTCAACTAATTTTTAACATATTTTTGCTACCGCCGGTAGCGGAAAAATATGTGCAAAAAATGCGCTCTGAGCTCTATGATCGGCGGGACGCGGCCTTGTCATAGAGACACAAAAAATGATTTGATAAGTGAATCAATTTTGGTGAAAAACATATTAAAACATAGACTAAAGGTTTCTCTACCTATTGTCCATAATTATTTTCTTGTAATTGTAACCACATTTTTAAAAATAAATGTGTGAACTTACTTTCTGGATTGGACTCGTACAATTGATTAGCATTACACAGTGCTTAAATAGACCTTCAGTACATATCATTCCTTGGTTAAAACTGGCCGAAAAAAGCAAATTATAGACCGTGGTTTTTTGTGTGATTTGTTTTATAGACCAATTGTAAGCTAATTTTCTTTTCATAAACTTACAGACATTTCCAAGTCTTCCCAATTAACGATAAGATTGAAATTAACAGAAACTGTCTGGTGCATAGATTAGATTTAAAAAAGCAATACTTCATTCATTAGCTAAGCAAAATATTTTTGCATACAGTTATTTATAACCTATACCATTCCTCTACACGTAGTAACTCGGTTATAACAAGTTTAAATTAACTGTGATATGTGCTTGTTAAATATGTACAAGTTTTTGTAAAAAATCATAAAAATACGTACAATACGTACATTCACACTTATAAAACATTTATTTTGAAAATTCACTTAATGAATATTCAATAAATTTTGAAAATTATAGAAGTTTTCGAATACTAATAGGTCGGGTTCAAGTTCCGGTTACCACAATCTTTTCATACATACAATTTCGACACTTTCTTTCTTTATCAATGAGTATGTTATTTCTAAATTTTAACTTTAGTATTCCTCAACAATCTTTTCAATTACAATTTGAATTCTTTAATTTATCAATTTGAAGAAGACATTTTCTTTCAAACAATTTTTATAACAATTATTTTTCATTTGTTTTTTGTATAATTGTGCCAAACTCTAACTTCTGTCACATTTTAACTTTTTTTAAATTCTTACAACTTTTGAGATTCCGCGACTGGACGAGCGAACTCCCTCCATAAATGCACATAAAACAATGATTTTTAACACCAACCAACAAGTATCCGTCAGTTAGGCCATTCTTTCATACATAGTTATTGGAAAACGGTTTTGAATATAAATATCTTGACGTAGCAGTTGAATAATCTATGGACTCCTTTTTCACCAGTTAAGACACTATCACAATATGATAAATACATATGCAAAAGTAAAAAAAATCTTATATCATTTATACAATAACCCGAGTATAAAACGTTCTATTTTTTAACATTTTATTAACAATCGCATTGTTTAGAAAATCTCATGAATGTTTTACTTTCGCTTCGGTTGCGTCGCGCACAATTATCCACTGTTGATAATATAATGCATGTTCTTAACATGAGTTAACTTAAGACTTAACATGAGTAAGACATGAGAAAGACCTCGATCCCTCGATTATTATATAACAATCATAAAGCACATAGATATACATATTTCTCACCATTATATTTTAATTTTCACTTAAATATGCAAAGATGGGAAATGACGCTGTGTATACAAACATAGTAGATTTAAATATATAAATTTAAATATGAAACAGGTCAATATGATGGAATCAGTTTATTTACAAACGAAACTCTTGCAATAATTTATTTTAATTTGATTTCATTTCTCTATGGTAGGTTTAGTAGCGGGATGGGGGGCAGGACAATTCTTAAACAATCGTCCTTATCCAACATACAGTCTGGAATCAATGCCAGACACGGACTTCACGTGCCGGGATAAAATCCTCGGAGGTTATTATGCAGACTCGCAGACGCAATGCCAAATGTTCCATATTTGTGTGAAAGTTGCCGGAGTTGGTGTTAGTATCTTTAAAATAGAGTTTCCCATAATAGATTCGTTGTGTTGAATACAAACACTTTTTTTAATATAGGTACAAGACTTCCGCTTCCTGTGTCCGAATGGCACCGCTTTCGATCAGGACCACCAGATCTGCGCCGAATGGGACGACGTTGATTGCGATGCTACTACGTTGTACTACGCGAGCGACAACTTCGACCTTTACCGTCTCGGTTCAGGTACAATTGATGCACAGAGTATGTATACGTGTAGTGTGGCTAACACACGACTTTTCCTAAAGTCGCCTAAGGTTGCGAATCAGCTTCGCGAATGACCCCGTCAGCTAAGTGAGCTTTAGATAGAACAACCAAGTATGAACAACTATGGTGTGGGTTGCTTTTGTGCTAACACCTTGCTAAGCAAACCAATGCTAAGCATTTATTCTCAGATAGCTAGTTAGAAACAGTTTATGAATTGACTTTGTTATTTTCCTGTAGGATTCGAATCCAAGGCCGTGAAATACGGCGAGGAGGAAGAGACCTTCGCGTTACAACGCGCGGAAACTGGTGATGCTCGTTTGAATCGGGAACATCAAGCTGCGAGGGTTAACCAACAACGAGAGTTCAACAATGCAGCCCCATCCCACCGCAGACCCAATCAGAATACCAACAGTGAGAGGGACATATTCAAAACTTCAAGCAGCTCCAACTTCTTTAACAATCGCAATGGTGGCAAAGAGGTTGATGATGACGACGAAGATGACAATGTGAACGCTAATCAGAACAGGGATAACTTCCAGAAGAGGAAGTTGGTAAGGAAGCAGCAAAGGAGGCCGGAACAACAAAATCAGGGCCAAACCCAACAACAACAGCCTCAACAGCAACAGAGACCTCAGCAACAAAGACCCCAACCTACCCCTCATCAACCTCAAAGGCCTCAGTCTTCTCCCCAACCATCTCACCAGCCCCAACAACAAAGACCTCAACCTCCCCCTCAACAACCACAACCACAAAGACCTCAGTCTTCGCCCCAGCCATCTCACCAGCCCCAACAACAAAGACCTCAACCTCCTCACCAGCAACCTCAACAACCCCAACAGCAAAGACCGCAACCTTCGTTCCAACAACAACAGCAACAGCCACAACGCCCTCAACATATTAGACCTCAACAACCAACATCGCCGACTCAGCAACAATCTACTGCTAATATAGAAGCCCAAACTCCACGTAATACACGCCCAACGGGTTTCATAAACAACTTTGCTGGTAGCTTCCCGACAACATCCCGTCCTGCGTCTCAACCGCCAGCATCTGCCTCCACGGCCAATCTCAACCCCGATCAATATTCAACAGCTATCAACAACTTCCGCCAACGGAATTCCCAACGTCGTCCGGCTAACCGCAACTACAATGACGCGGATCACTTCCGACAAACCACTCCCTTGGCTGCTGTAAGCACACCTGCCCCATTCCGTCAAACCCAGCAACACAAACAAACAACCTATGATAATGGACAATATCATCCTACAACTTTCAGTCCAAAAACAAGTCCAGGTCAAACTGAAAACTATCCGCCAGCATTTAACAAGCAACAATTCCAAACCACGCAACCCAAACCTGCACCATTCAAAAATATTAACCCTCAGAGCACCGCCCAACCCCAAGGTAGTGGATTTGATACCCATTATGATGTTCCTAAGATTAAAGTAAAGCCAGTCACGAAAGATAATTACCCTACTACATTCACACCAAATACAAAACCGAAGAAGGATCAATTCCTTCCAACTACTTTTGCTCCCAAGGCCCAGTTCTACAACAAACAGCAAACTACAACATTTCATAACGCACAGCAATTTAATAATCAATTCCAACAACCTCAAAATCAACAAAACCAACATAATCAACAAAGCCTCCAACAACAGCCAAAACAAATAAAGCCACAATTCCAGACTGGTCCCACTCCTCAAATTAACAACAACAATCAACCATCCCCAACTACACAGTTTACCCAACCTCCATCAACATCCCAAGCATTCAACCCTACCAACCACTTCAGTCGTCCATTCGCCAATCAGTTTTCCCAAAGTCTGAACCAACACTTAGAATCCATTAACAAGGTAACAACAATAGAAACATCCACTCCCAAGAGTACCCCTTTCACACAGTACACACCAACTGTACCCAAAGTCACATCAACCACACCTATTGCAAGAGCCAATCGTTTTGATGAAACCCAGTACGATGACGGTTCCTATAATCCTAAATACGATCACTACGATGATAGCTCTAACCCTGCTTATAAGGAAGACGAATTCTTGAAAACCGCACATAGTCAGAACATTGCCAGCAGCAGGAATGAATTGGCTAAGAACGCAGCGAAGAAATCATCAATTACTACAACCCAAAAGCCTTACTATAGTGAATCCCCAAGGCCATTCTCAACAAATTCCAATGCATACAATAACCAGAATCAGAAGGTAACAGATAACTATCCGAAAACCACTAAGCAAGTAGCAACTCCCAAGCCTCAACCCCAACAAAGACCACAACAACAGCTGCAGCAGCAAGGGCAGAAGAACCAACAACAACAAGCAAAGCCTGCACCTCCACCTCAGCCTCCAAAACAAGGAAAACCTGCAGGTAATGAGAAGAACGCCAGTTATGACTATGCTTACTATGATACCAATGTAGGACCCGATCTGGAATACGACATCGACACTGAGTTCAAGAAGACATCGGTGTAACGTGTACACTTTGGTACACGTTAGGTCCCAATCAATTAATTACTAACTTCGAGTCGTAATTCGTCGAACTGAAATTTTTTGACACCCTCTACTGTGAGGGGAGTGGATGGTCATCTACGAATTAAGAAATCAGCATGCAATCAATACCTATGTGCCTTTTCGTATGTAATGCTATAATTATTACCAGTATGTATCACTCTAGTGCAGCAATCTATAGCTTTCCTAGCTTTTCTAGTTACTCACTTCGTCAAGTCAACTTAATAAGTTAATGCCGTTAATATCTTTGTATTTGCCATTTCGCTATTGATTTTGTAACTTTTTATTTTCACTCACACCTTGCACAATCTTGCACGACAATTTATGCACTTTATACAGATTTTTGGTCACTTTTTCACCTTCACTATTGCACTTCACAACCTGCACCTTGCACTTTGTTTCTCTAATTGTGTACTTGCACTTCTAATCATATTTTGTTGAATTTGTATCGGAACTGTTATTATCTATGTATGGATAATTGATTTTATTTAATATCTTATTTTTGTTTACCTGTTTGTTCTTATTTTTGTCACACACAGAACTTAGATGATAGACCTACTAGTTATTTGTAAGTTAAATGTAGTTTGTCACTTTTATATCATACAGTCATTATCTAAAATTTGAAATTTGCTAATTTGATATCAGTATTTACAGCTTCATATCAACTTTATCTTGTTGTACCATGTATATATTGTGTATTTTGTATTATGATTATAATTATTATTATGATTATAGAATTGTAGTTACTTAAGACGAATAAATGTGGAAAATTTGTACACTTCTCTCTTCTTAATGCCAATTTGCAGGAAATAAGTCAGTTTTACCAAATTGCTGCTGAGGGCTAAAATTAGGGTTGCCAGTTTAATTTTCTAAGAATATAGAGTAGTTTCTTTTAAAATACATATAAGAGATAATACATACCATAAAAATATATGTTTCTTTATCGAAAAATAATAAATCGGCAGCTAAAATGCAAATTTAATTCTTTGAAGCAAATAATACAAAAGTAAATTCGAAAGTACTGATGTAGGTACTAATAAATATAATATTTGTTTAATAATACATTATTAATTTTGGTTTAAGTCATTAAGAACAGTTCTAGTTCAAACAATACTATGAATTAAAATTACACAGAAAGGTTGGTCTGGAGTAATCAGGACTCGAACCCGAATCTATCGAGTACCGGTTGATGTCCTACTAATTACACCAAGTAGTGGTCCTGAAAATTGTAGATTCCATCAGGTGGAAGTCATTCTTCAATAAATTCCACTTTATCACACAATAGTACACATCATAAAACAATAAAAAAACACAAAACAAATTTTACAGATTTCCTTGATTTACACCTTAATTAATATGCAAGTATATAAAAAAAGCAAAAGTTCAATGGGCCACTTCTTTTTATCATCAATTAACAACAAAATACAAAAAATTATAATATACAATTATTAAACTTAAACATCCACAATCTCCACATTACATTAAACTGTGGTAAATGTACAAATTAAAATACTTAGGTAAATATTATACAATATATTAATATGCATGAGTTAACTAATAGTATATGCAAGATTATTCTATCCACATATAGACTTAGATGGGTAATCCAAAAATCTCATAAGTTAGTCAGAATTACTCAATTCATACTAGTGTCTTTCATACAGCAACTTGCATTGGTAAAATTTGATCTGCATGGCTAGACAGGTGGACGGATTATATTATATGGTAATTCGCACTACACATTCGTCACGTGCATCTCGCCGGCTTCTCCTGGGTGCAGACAAGCCGTGCATCATCGAAGAAAGTACCCAAGTCGCAGACAAATTTCATGTCCAGGTACTGGGTACGCGTGAAGCCGCGAGTGCAATAATGGAAGAGACGACAGTCGCGTGGATCCGAGTAGAAGTTATTTACTTCTTTATCAATGCAACTAAACGTGTACTTCCGGTGCTTCACTTGTTTCCGCACATTAACCGCAGTCGATTGCGAAATTGGGGTGGTGGGTAATCGATTCGTGCGGTGTAGATTTTCATTGCTCAGTGTGGGCATAGCACTTCTTGCCAAAGGAGGATCCGTCGACTGTGGAATATCGATATCTGCATTAAAGCTTTGGCTGGTAGGACTTACCCCTATATGAGAGTGAAAGTCATTGGAAGGGATGAGTGTAAGTGGAGTTGTCTTAACTCTATAGGCAAGATTGGCTGTGTAAGCATTGATGTTGAATTCAATTTTTCGCGAGTCCGCCATTTTGCTTTTGATAGCGTCGACTATCTCCTCGTTCAAAGTTGGCTTACGTGCGGTATAGGTCAGAGTTGGTTCGGTAGATAATGGAAACCCTAACGAAGAAGGAAATTCTGTGGAAACTGTTGTGGGAGGATAAGATAATGTAACCTGAGATACTGTAGTACTTAGGGTAGATGGTTCTGTGGATGGTTCTGTAGATGGCGTGGTAGTAGTTGGTTCTAAGTAGGGTAGGAATGGAATAGTTGACGATACATATTGTGATTGTCTAAATCTACTTTTTGATCTTCTTCTGGATGCAGAATTATCCTTGCGATATTTTCCAGAATTTCTCGGTGTTGTTGAAGATAGTGGTGTACTACTTGTTATAACAGCTGGAGTAGTGGTTATAATGGGAAGAGTTGTTTCAACAACAGCAGGTGTTATTGTTGTAGGAACTTCTGGAGTAGCAAAAGAATCTATCTCCGTCGGTATTGCAATAGCTGTTGTATCAAATACTTTGTCTTGAAGTTTATTGTTTTCTATAACACCCGGAAGACTTTCGGTAGTTTCCTCTATTTGGCCTAATTTCTGCAGCTCAGGAATTTCAGTGGTAAAATCTACATCAATTATTGAAGAAGCCTTACTGGAATAATCTTCTTTTATTCTAGAAGTGTCCACAGCCGATATAGAACTTGATTCTTTTGATTCATTTACTTTTGTCGTTGTACTAATAGTTGTAGTTTGAATTCTGGATATTCCCTCATCTTCAACCATTTCTTGGGTTCTTCTATTTGCATTAATAGTAAAATGAAAAGCTTCTGTTGTGGGTTCAAAATCATAGGCAGTAAAACTTTCAGTGTTTGTTCCAAATTGTTTTCTGCTTTCGGTTGTCGTACGTGGTGTAGTCACTCTGGAAAGTGACTTCTTAGGAAACACAACGCTATCCGAAACATCAGCAACGTCCTTTAATGAAAACTTTGTTTTTCCCCGACTTCGATTTCGAGCTTTGACTGTTGTAGGTCTGATAGTTGTGATTCCAAGTATCCCTAACACTTGTTTATAGTTCTCAGTACTGGTAACAACTGTAGGTGGTGGTGTTTCTGTGGTAGTAGTGGTTGTGGTACTAGTAGTGGTAGTTTTATCAACAAAATCATATTGATTTCGTGAATATACAGGATAATCTTTATCTTGTCGAGGTTTAAACGCATCATAATCTTGATATACAATTTCTGGATTATAATTTTCAGCGGTTGTGGCTATAGTTTCTGTAATCGCAGTATTCCTATCCTTTAAATCTTCATTGTACCGATCATAATAATAATCTCCCTTGTTTTGTATTATCTCAGATTGTGGTAACTTATTAACAAACGGAACGTTAAGCGTTGTGAGTGTTTCCGGTGTGGTTGGAATTGGGAGTTTTTTCTCCACTTCCACGACTTTTACCTCCTTAGGTTGTTGATATACAACAGGCTCGTAGTTATCATCGACATATTCAGCTGGTGTATAGTTTCGTTCATATTCCTTCTGTATAGGTTGGACATTACTTTGTTTGTCTTGGGAGTAATTCTGTACAAAGCTCTCTTTAAACTGCTGGTAATCGGCCAGAGCTTGAGCTTGTTGGTGCTTAGATTCGTTTTCTTTCTGCTGTCTAACTTCTTCGTGGTAAGTCAACGGTTCGTAATTGTCATCTACATAGTCGTAATAATTCGGTTCTTGATTATTTGGTAATGGTGGAGGTAGAGGAGGTAATGTTGTTGTTGTTGTAGAAGTTGTAGTTGTTGTAGTTGTAGTCGTTGTAGTGGAAGGTGCAGTAATTATAATAGTTTCCATTGTAGTTAACTTCGGATTATTTATATTTAACTGTCTTGCAGTGTTCTCTTCAAGTGGAGGTTCTTCAAATGGAGGTTTCAATAACTGCAAACTCAAGTAAGGTTTTTCAAATCTCTGTACACCAGCGAAATAGGGTTGCTTCTGTTCAATATCAAAATCGTCATATAAATAATCTTTCTGTTCTTCATGGTGCAATGGTAATTTTGGAGTTAGGGCATCATTGATCTCCGTAATTGTCTCTGATCTAATTGGAATGGAATCCAAACTATGCGTAGGTCTCGATGTTTCAATTTCTGGTGCATTGGGTTCATTAGGAAAGCCTTTCTCATGTTGATTGTACCAATTAAATAAAAACTTTAACACATCAATGGCTTCTCTCTCCCCCACTTCGTCGATATTTGCAGGGCCCCCATTTTGTTGTCCTACGGTCGGTTGAGTAAATTCAGGTGCTTGACGTTTCCCACGTATTTTCTGAACATCATGGTAAAAGGGATCTAAGCCAACATCATCTTCTTTGTAATCGTCATACGATTGGGGAGCATGTCCGAAGAATCGGGTATCTCCAATGGTACCAAGGGAATAGTTAAATTTTCTACCACTAGCGTCACTTACGGATGCACTAGCAGATATTACAATTCGTGGTGGTTGATGATGATGTACCAAGTGTTGTTGGCTGGCTTGTTGGCTTTGTTGACTTTGCTGGCGCTGCTGACGTTGCTGAAGGTGCTGCTGTTGTTGCTGATGTTGATGATGACGGTGATCAATATACCTCTTCGTCTCAACATGTCTACTTAGAGAAAACGGAGCGGGGGAACTGAAAGTTAATGGCGGTAAAGTAGGTGGGACCATTTGCTTCAAGGGTGCTTGATTAAAGTAACCATAATGACTGCGATAAGTAGTAGGATTTCCTCGATGGCTGTAATTGATTTTCAAGGGGTTATTTGTTACCGGATGGAAAACCGATCGATATGTGCTAGGTTTATACGCATCATCCAGCAGTGCCTGACTCGGTCGAAAACTCGGCCGGTATTGATAAGTCTTTGGTAACGTTTCCGTCGGACTTTGATATGCCGATAGCTTTAATGTCTCAGGCTGATGTTGTTGACTATGGTAACCAAAGCTGTAACTATCCTCTGTGGAATCCGACAATTCCGAATCGTAGTCGTCCTGTTTATCAGACTCCACTTGTGTTTTCGTCGGTGGTGCTGGGACACCAGTAGTGACCACGTGAACCGGCTGTTTCTCGCTTTTATACACAGTTGTATGTGTCGTCACTATCACTCGCTTGTTATTGTCACTGAATGTCTGGAAAGAAATCGGTTCGCCGACGGCAACGTCGGCAGTATTGGCACTATTTGAGTTAGAGTTAGAATTAGAGTTCGGAATCGAGTTCGTATTACCATTCGCGTTCACATTAACGTTCACATGTGAACGTATACTCGGTGGACCACCGCTGCTTAGTGAAATCTTATATTCCTCTGGATTGAAGCGGATATCTGGGGGAGCGTCGCTATGTGGAGGCCGGGAGCCAAAATGCAACTGCGGCTGAGGTTGAGGTGGTTTCGGCGGTGACGGCACTGCTGTCGGTAAGGGGTGAGGGGACCTAGCAGCCACCGTAGTCGTGGTTGACTTAGATGTGGTGATGATGAAATTCTGACGCGGTGTTTTAGTTACCGTAGGTCTTGGTGTAGTGGTTGTAGTTGTCGTTGTAGACTTCTTTGGAATTTGTAAATCGGGAACTTCGGTTTCGGGAGATTCTAGACATAAAATTTCATTATTATATATTTCCATACTAAAATTCGGTAAACAAAAGGAATAAAATACCTTCTAATAATGGAGGTTGCGTGTTACCATACAATTCCAAATTTAAGCTGTAGAACTGTTCGGATTTCGAACAGTCGACTTCGTCAATACGTTCACAAACACGTGTTTCCTAAAAAGTAAATGATTTATTATTCCTAATATGATAAAAATGATATTTTCAGTTGGTACCTGATCAAAAACAGTTCCATTGAGACACAAAAACCGGATGTCCATAGGTTCATCCAGCTGACCAATGGTACACACGTGGAACATTTGACATGATGTCTCCAAATCGGCGTAATAGCCACCGATTACTTTCCCCACACATGAGAAATTCGTGTCTGGTAGATTATCAAAATCTAAGAACTGAAAGCAGAAAAGATCCCATATTAGTGGCTCATCAATCATAACCTACAAATGACGGGTCCCTAAACGTTTTATACTGGTAATTATGATAATTATGGACATGTCCATCTGGGTAAAGTGATTAATACCTAGATATGTATTGTAGGTTTATTATTATTGCTCATGGAAATGAAGAATCGCCATTTTAAGCATAGAATAGATTAGAATAGAGTATGAAAATAAAATGAATGAACACATTGACATTGCCATATTTGGTGAGTGCCATCCTATGAATATGCCACTAGTATGACTGATCATCTTTTGAAATATCGTAGACTATAGTATATTAAATCTTGCATAGACGCCAACGTAGTCAATTGCTTGTAAAACAAATCATCATAGACAATATGAAAACCATTATGCATTTTCTTGATGCGATGTGTCATTCTGAGCATTGTCATCCTCCCATTTTTGTCTAGGTTGTCTAAGAATATTAAACATGCAAAGAGTACTATAGGCTTAACCTACGTTAAACACGTCATGTCAACCTCAACTCCTTTGTACCTAATTGTGTAATAAGCGAAACATAAATAATTCTGTAAGCTAATGTAAAACAAACAAATGCTTGATATGTTAGTATACATAAGCTTGGAATCGGCGAGTATGTATCGGTTGTAAACGATTAATAACGCCCCGAGTGATTAGAAAGGCGCCGACCGTAAGATTTGACTGCAGCGTTTCATTATGTGGCAACGCCGGGAAAAAAATTCGACAATAAAAAGTATAGCTTTATCGATACATGCGCATGGCGACTGCGTATGTCGCAGTTTGCTAAGTAGGTAAGTATAAGACACGATGTGAGTTTAAGTGACTTCAGTCGACTATGTCTACTTATTCATTTATTCAAATTGCATGCAGGTTTGTTTTTGTGTAATTTTCACTGTTTTATCGGTAAATCTACTTTCAAATCATAGGTTATGGTAACTTAAATGGTCTCGCTTTAATATTTAACTAGGCAAATAAATTATCGGAACTTCCTTTTATAATTAACGAGAACATAACCTAAAACATAACCTAAAAGCCTATACTTTCATGACAGGTAATTAAGCACACAATTGTCAGTGACAATCGACTAATGTTACAACCTCTCACCTTCCTGAAGACGTAGGCCGTAAAGGAAGCAAACCGCAAACAAATGCAAATGAGCGTAATGAGTGTAAACAATTACGAAGCAATTTCAAGCAAATTGCCTTCATCGCAGCAAATGTACGGACAATGACGGGCACTTAATTGCGCCGTGCGTTAAGAATTCATTAAGGAAGAAACTCAGCAGAATAACAATTTAGGTAAATTCAAACGAAACATCAAATAAATGAGAAACAAAGTTTTTGCTTGCGTTTACGCTAAAATGTACTTTAAGTACTTGCATTCTGCTAATAGTAAAACGTACAATTTGCTATGAAGTTCCTTGATTTTTGCAAAGCAACAAATGTAAAGTTGTAAAGTGTAAATGCAAATCTTTAGTGAGTTTACAAACACAATTAACATATTAGATGTTTTATCAGTGTGTGAAGCGAGTAATTGTAAGGCAAGACATTACATGCATTCAAGTTCACCAGTTAAATGTAAATTCATTAATTTTACATTTTCAATGGATCTATTGTTGAAAAAACGTGTGTGCAAGTACTTGTTTAGTTATTAGTGGAGGTAATTAACAATTAAAGACGAAACAAATAATTACAATCAGGCAGATGTTGGTTTTTAAAAATCTGAAAATAATCAAATATCTATATCTATATAAGGTTCTAATTAACCAGAGTTACTGAAACTATGCAAATACAAAATGTATCGGATTCAATAAAATGTAATTAATGATGCCCAAAAATTTGATTTTGGTTGGCTGATAAAATACATATGAAGGTCAAGTTGGAGTTTTCAAATAAAATCACTTTTCATTACTAGGGCATTGAATTTCCCCGCGTTTTGGAAAACTGCGTTATTTTGAGTACTGTTGCAGATATAGTAAAGATTTTGAAATTTTTATATGGCGAACTATTTTATTCTAAAAAAAAATGAATTTCCAGGCTTAAAACTTTTTTGACGACATATGCGTCGTTAAAAGTTAAAAGTCGTAAAGAAATTGAAGATACTGAAGTCACAGTCCTAACGATTTTACTCTATACTAACACGTATGGCATGTGTTTTTCTGAAAACTAACTTCTTCGAATCGGGCGACCATGGTACATGGAGGCTACCGCGACTATCAGTTTCAAATTTTAATTGTAGCTTCACAATAACATTATCTAGTAAACTACGTAAGGTGTTCTTGTTATTATTGCAAATTTCTTTTATATAAAACATGAACTGTTCATTTTTTAGGTGAAAAAGTGAATATTTCCTTTATAAGTCCGCCATTTTGTGAAACATGTATGTAGAGCTAAACTCGCGTGTACTTTACAAGATAATCTTATATAGACTATGGTCCTGTTTGAAATTTTGTGCTAAATGGTAAGAGTTCTTACAATTAGATACGCGGTCGCCAGTAAAACACTGCCTAGGCATTTTATATAATGCCTGACCTCCATACTTTGCTTGTAACATATAGATTAATAATACGTTTAATGAAATAAACGAATAAAGTAGATTTCGCCGTCCAAACTGGATCATCGCCAATTTTTCGTTACAGTTTGATTAACACTACATAAAATTTGGATGGCGAAATCTACTTTATTCCTGTATTTCATTAGGCGTTTCAAAATTACTTCCTACATAGAAATGAATTTCATTTCGAAACAACATTGAATTAACACGTTGAATGTTTTATACCAGGTAGTACTAATTCCTAGATACACGGTCGCCCGTAAAAGTCCTCTTTTGAAGTGAATGGGATGATGGCATTCGTGTTTTTTTCTTAAATCTGAATTCTTGAAATCGGAGCGTCCATGGTTCTCGGAGACTATCGCGATTATCTATTTCAAATATTAACTATAGATTTACAATGACATTATCTAGTAAACTACGTAAGATTTATTTGTTACTACCAGATCCCACCACGCTGTTGCACTCTCCATATTTATATATAATTATCCTTAACACAAAATGAAATAATATTTAAAAAGTATATTACACAACGATATTGTATCGCAAAAACAAATAACGTTGCATACAACCGTTCA
>JAODVP010152042.1:0-19513 GCA_025400035.1 Tetradonia laticeps
ATCAATCGAAGACGGTATTTCAGCACTTTATACAGAATTTAATAATTATTAGCAAATGCAAAAATGGTGCTGCTCTGCAATTGACTCGCACGATACTCGACTGGTACTCGACTAGTACCCGACTGCCTCTTCCTCTCAATCCACGTTCACACCTCGACACCGAATTTTCTTATCATTCACTCACCTTGCATGTAACATTCAATCTCACACGCACAATCACACATGTTGCTGCATACAAAACCTCTACATTACATTCCTTCTTCCGAGTTTCGGTTATTGTTATTATATCTACTTTTGCCTTCTCTAGTTCTTTAGTGCTTGGATTAGCTCTTCTTCCTTTCCACTCATTGTTCTTACATTCCATGTGGCCATTCTCACTATTCTCTTACTCGTTATTGCTTCAGTTTTCTTTCCGTTCTTCTTTGTATTTTCAATTCTCCGTAATCTATCACCTGACTCGTTAATCTCCTTCTTGTTCCTCAAATTTTCTTTCCCTATTTGCAGTTATTGTATCTTTACTCAGTTCCTTTTCCGTAGCGATTTTCGTCTTCCATTTATCTTTCCTATTCTGTGTACCAACTAGTTTTTTGTTTCTATTCTGTGCTCCCTCATATTCTCGTTCCATTTGTACCATATTTCGTTTATGAAAATTTTCTGGTACCCTACTTTGACCCTTTTCTCCGTTCATCTTTCTACTATAGCCATTTTCCTTAGTTGATACTGTATTTCTAGTTTCCTGGAATGTCATATCGTTATCTGCATATCGTCCATTTAGTTTTCCCTTGTTTTTAACAATCCTCATTTTGTCTTTGAACTTCTCCAGTTCGATAACTGTTATCTGTTTATTACCTGTCGTTGCTGCTCTTCTTATTTCTACTTCCACTTCCAATTCTTTATTTATAAATTCCCTTACTTGGGTTTCTATTTCCTTATTATCATCCCATTCCACTCCTTTGATCACTAGGTTGTTCTTCTTTTCTCTTCTTTCCATTTTTTCTATTTTAAATTCCAGTGTTTTAATTTGTTGACACATTTCTGCCTTTTCTATTTCATATTTACATTCTCGTCTTTTCATTTCCTCCCTCAATAATCTGGATTCTTCAATACTTTCCTGCACTTTTTTAGTTAGTTGTTCTACCATTCTTTCTAATCTATCCATTGTTTGTCTTTTATTGCTCTTGATTTCCCTTTCCACGGTTTCTTCTAATTCTGCACTACTTCACTTCACTTTTTCGGGAAGTTTCTCTATGTTCAGTGAAGAGGTAAATTCAAAAATAACATTTCTAGCTTAATTATAAATAGCTTCACTACTAATGCTAAATTATATTCTATTAATTAAATATTTATACATTTATAAATATCTAAAAACGAAATTCAAATTTAAAATGAGCAAAAATTACAATAACAGCACCACTAAAATTATTTCTATATTTCTATATTTATAAAATGTATAGTCATATAGTTTTATAAGTTATAAATTTATTCTATAGTAGAGAATTTCTTCTGTAAAAGAATATTTAGAAAAAGCATGTTATATAACATGCAGTTTTCTTATTTTCCGATTGCACAATCAGCATATTGCGTTATTGCGGATAATAAATATTCAGATAGATCGAACTGCCGAGTGCAGGAAATATGCAGGAAATACAGCAAAAATAAGTATGAATACCGCAATGTTAAAAAGTGCTTTTGTATATGTTCTTGAAAATACGTCTTTCCATGCGCTATTTCCGTCTTCATGCCAATTTATGTTTTTCTAGACCGCGCTCAAACTTCCATGTTTTTATCGAAATTAGTATAATATAGGGTGTCCCGACATTAAAGGCTAAACCGTAAACCATAGGAAGGCTGGGTTACGACGGTTCCTAAAAAAATATTTTAAAATTCTATCGCATGTACTTTCAATGATTTGACATAAAACGAATATTTTCAGGAATACAAAGCAAACTGCTCACATATTTTGAATTGGAATTTATACAGGCATTACCTAAGAGTACTCCATCAAAACAACACTCAAAAACACATCTCATTTGCAAGATTCTCTTTTAATGGCTGCTATTTTGAAAGTACATGCGATAGAATTTTTAAATATTTTTTAGAACTCCCGGTATACTTATTGCCCTAGGTACATAGAAACTCATTTCAAAAATATTTACCAAATATGATTTCAGGTGGAATCGAAGAATAGTGAAAATTGTATTTTATATCTTTCTAGTGCTTCAGTTGTAATTTGTACAATTGTTTATTGAGGGTGATTCCTATGGAGAGAATACATTCCCATCTTATTTCTAGTTTGGAATGGAAGACGTCTTCAATTTATCCAATGGCGTGTGTTCTTTGGCCAGTAATTTGGAGTTGTTCAAGCGTTACTTAACGAGGTTACGCTTTGAAGGAATTTATTGTCGATTTTACATTCTACGGGAAACTCTGACGTTTTCCGGTAATCAAGAGGTGCTGAACTTTGCCACTAATACAAGAAATTGTGAATAATGATATATGGATATAAGTGTTTCATTGGGTGGATATTACTAATGCTGATTATAATCATGTTTATAACCAATTGCGGATAAAGAATAATTAGTTTACTGAATTATTTAAAAATACATAGAATGTTTTAAGCGAGTAGTTCTATGCAATTTTATATTAATTATAGTAGTTTAATAAAGTAGTTTTGGAGGAGAGTTGGATTCGAAGTTGTAGACACAATAAACCTGAAATGTTCGTTTATCGATCCACAATCAAATACTAAATAAATTAGAATTCATCTTGGCAAGGAAACAATGCCGCAGTCGGAAATTGAACCATGCTTGCCGATCCACCGGCGCCCGACTGCCGCATCTTTTTGTTAGCAACTTCCATTCTAACAGTTTAGTACTTAATCTACTCAATATTGGGAAAACGAGGGTTACGTAATACGAATCAAGAGCATCAGGAATACAAGACCACGTTATGCTGATTGTTTCTGAATGAAATGTATTATTTTGTAAATAGTCGTATGTATAGTAAAATTATGGTACGTGGGACGCCTTTTGAGAAATATTGGTCTCCACTTTGTTTTAAGTCAAAAAATTCTATTCTTCTAGAATAACTAGTTTAATCATCCGACTACATCATATATAACTTTTAGATTTTTCACTAAACTACAAGTAATGCATTTTTCCAAAACGCATTGTATAATTCCTTTATATTTTCTCACAAATTGCTGCTTGAAATATTATTAAATTATAAATAGAAAAGGTTGAACAATCATTTACTCCGCGATTAACATTTGATTAATCTACATTCAAATAATTATATTTATTATAGTTTTGACTTAAATTTTATTTATATTTTTATATAGACATATAGTATAATCTATATGTATATTAATACACATTTGAAAATTTGTTAGCATCCGATTTAGCATTCTATTATAAAATATGAACTTAAATTATTTTACTAACTAGTAATGCTTAGGTGTGAAAACAATGCGTATTTTGTTATTAATAAAATACTGTTAATATTACAAATAAATATTTATATATTGTTATAAACTTGTTAATTATTTCTAAGTAAACATTCAGAACCAAAGATTAATAAAAACTTATGCATGTTACTCTGGTGCATTCTATTAGTTTATTTTTATACCATTTCCAGTGATTTCACAAATTACATATCAGTACTTTCAATTATTTTGTTGTGTTCTATTGGCAGTCCTTTATGCTTCATGAAGCAAAACGTAATCCCTTGCCCCTTCTTATTTTATTTATTATTACAAGTGCTAGAGAAAAATATTTTCATTATAGATATATGTATGTGGAGGTGAATTAAAGTTTGAAATTTGTTATGGTATGCAAAATTATGAAAATCTGCTTTATTCTGTATGACATTATTCTAGTTTAATGAATAAACGAGAAAAGTTTTAATTGAATATGTTCAACTATAATTTATGCCAGCATTAAAATTTGTTTAATCAAAATTTAAATAATTATAATTATTTAGTTTTAAATTTATTTATTACTTATGATTTATATACAAAGCAACAAGATACATAAATCATTCTATTAATTTCTTTGCTTGATATTCAATTATAGAGAAGTGGACATTTCCATTGCAGTAAAGAAATTAAATTCTTTTCATAAGAATATTCAACTTGTATAACTGAAATAGATTGCCTTATGTGGTATGTAATTTTTATACGAAATTATTATGTCTTGTATAGTTTACATGATTTTTAAATTATATATTTTTATAATTCTTTACAATTTTACGATTTACAGTTTCTTCAAGAATAAATTGAAAAGAATTAAATGTGCTTGGATACGCAGACAATGAGACAGTCCGGCACCTTCACCATGAATTCAATGTAGATATGCACAATTTCCAATTGAAAATCCAATTCTCATAATATTATCCTTGCGCATATAAAGGGAAATGGCATCGCATATGGCAGAACCAGTTAAATCAACACGATAACTCGAGGATAACAAGAGCACCAGTGTGCTCGTCCTATGCATTGGATGTGGAATACAAATATGTTTCATTGTTCTCATAGAGAGCAGTATAGGTGCACGAAAGGTATATATGCGTTGCTAAGATACTATTGTAATACATCAATAATAACAGGTCGCACATTGGATATTTTATCAAGAAATACGTTTTGGATGTCCTCGTAGAACGTATAGCATTGCACATTGTTCCAGATTACTCTACATTTCATATTTCTATTGTTCTTGGCAAAAACTAGTGAAGTAAACTCAACAAGTAGTCCACGAACACAAAATTAACTTGAATGTGCAGAGACTTGAAATTCGAAAATTAATTACGGTATACAGCTCTAATTAAATATGCAGAACGGGTAAAGATTAAATGGAAAATGTTCAACAATTATTTATTCTGGGATTAAAGTTTGGTTAATCAATATTCAAATAATAATATTTATAATAGCTTAAACTAATTTATTATTTATTAATTATTTTATACAGCATAATATATATTTAAATCCCTTTAAACCCTACTGCTTAAGGATATGAAGTTATTTCTTCTATAGGTGTCTACGAGATTAAATAAAATAACTAGTTGCTCAAGAAAATTAATCACCCGCCAGGACCTTACTTTGTCATCACTCCAACCATTTCATCATTATATTCTAAGACATGAATTTCTAACACAGTCCTACGTACGTACACATGCGAGGGTAAAACAGTACAATTCAAAAATAAATTAATTTCAATTGTCTTTGCAATGCAGACAATTTCCAATTATGCTTGTAATTATACCCGAAACAGGTATGCATAAATTGCAAAATGAACGCATGGTGAATCTTATAAAATTCTTATATTAATGTACGAATTTAATTTATATTACATTAAGCTGAAGAATACTAAATTTAGAATTTAGAACTAACATATCCATTGATAAAGAAGGAAAGTGTGGAAAATGATCCGCCCACAGGTTTCGAACCCGTGATCCTTAGCGTTCCGTGCTATGGGTCACGGGTTTGAGTCCTGTCGGCGTAATCGCCGTATTCTCACAACGCGCTGCGTTGCTACTTTTAATTAATTTTCTACGCTCACTGAGCGCAAAATCATGAACTTACAAACTGTGCTATTGCACTCAAAGGGAATAAAATTAAAGCCTACAAATTCCACATTTCCCCATTTGCGCAATTTCATTATGTACGTTATTGAGAATATTCACACATCACAATTATTAGATATTATTATTAAATTTAGACTAGTTACAAGAACGAACAAATAAAATAAATAATTAAGTTTAAATTTAATTATTATTATTCTCAAGTAATATTGGATATTAAAGCTTTACATTTAAAGTAATAATCTATATCACATTTTTAAATATTTTATTTCTGCAACCGGTTTCGGTTTGTAGCTTCTTCAATAATTATAAATCTATTAATGTGTTTGGGCAATATTTCCTAACCTATTAGGTGCCGAGAAAACTGCAGCGAACGTTCCAACATGCGCTCTCCTCATAAGTTCAGGTTTATAGGCACCTTGCGAACGATTATTACTGGCCATATAACTTAATGTGTATTGGATAAGAATTTGATGCTCTAAATTCAAATATGGCATTTGTTGTTACTACGGATTTGAGCTCGTTAAAAACCTCAAAAGAACTGTGTTTACGAGGCTGAGAAAAGCATCAGTGCGGTCGTTGCCTGCGCTGCATAGCGCATGCAAATTAATTCAGTTATCTGTATAGAAGTAGGAGTAGGCGTGTGGTGGATGCGCCGGGATATTTCATTCCAGTTGCAATTGAATCCGCAATGGACGCGCAATGTACGCGCATGCATTAATCCATCATAAATTGTTAATTGTGGTTTTGATATTACATCTACGAGGAAAACAATGTTTTCAGGAGATATAGTATGTACTACTTTACTACTACTAATTACTTTACTTCACTATTTTACATATCTGTATAGTAATGTGAGCTTAAGTTACCTGTATTATCGAATACTCTATCACACAATTCTAGGCATAGGTTAGGCTAGGAAGTTACGACGTTATTCATACAGTTAGTAGATAATATTATTACATTTAGAATTCTCAGAGAAAACACAAATAAACTAAACCATTTAGGATGAATTTAGTAATACAAACCAATAATCAAATCAAAACATAATTTTATGATATTCGCGTTCACCCCCTGACCTAAGTTATATTTGCTGTTTAAAATCTTGCGTCCTCGTTTTCAGCCCTATATATTTCAAGTAAATGTATGGTACGTTTATTGGCATTAACGTCCAATTTAGTAATTGTAAGCTTACATAGTTATCAGACGATAGATAATCCTGAATTTTCCCCTCGTTGACCTGAAATGCGCCGCCTGTATTCTCGTAGGACGGTGGTGCTTCAACTGCCGTGGAATTTCAGGATTTTCGGACTCTTTCTGACTATAAATGACCAATAGGGAATCAACGCGTTGAGAGCTTACACGTTTACACTTCAGGAAATAGAACTTTACATTACACTTATACATAGTTTTTCCGCTGAAAATTGTAAATGTAGCAATTATTTAATTTCTTGCAGTTTTCCACAGTTTCATACACTTTAATAGACTGTCAAAGTGTAGAAGTGTTGTATGCCATTTTCTTATTACTCCATTGTATTTCACAATTTAAATTTGTATTTATATTTATTTTATGAAAATAAAAAATACTAGCATGTAAATCGCAAGGTCAATGCTTCTATTATTAGCAATAAATATTGCAAAACTCGTGTGGTAAACAAATTATCTTGCACATCAGAAGTGATAACTCAAGATTTTGCACTTAAAGATACCCCGAGATATACGGTATTTCAAAACAGTTATTGGAAGAAAAATATTATCTTAAAATCCACTAATAATAAGAAATGATTTTGTATATCAGCTTAATGTATAAAAATTAAACCAGCTTCCTCTGTGATCAGCATATCCAAACAATTATAGTTTTGATATTTTGGGCACAGTTCTAATGATTAACAAATTCCATTTGTTACGAACGCGTGAAAATACAAAAGCTGGAAATGCAATTTAATGATCAGTTGTAGGTAAGTTTAATAAATACGAAAATCGGAAATTCTTCACCTTTTACCTTTAATAAAAATGTATGTTGACTCAGCTCGTATTTTTACATTTTCATTGTAATATTATGCCTAACATCTGTACCGAATTGCAGCCGCATCTAAATGTAGGAAGGCAAAAAGCAATTGTGCCTGGAGTACATATATTAAGAGTTATGCCAGGCAAGTCGTATTTAGACAGATGGGGTTGCCTCCAGGAAATATGCTGAGAATGCCCAAATTGCTTTAGTGTATGTACATATATTGTACCTGAAATATCCTAAATCTTTTTATTACATTATAAGGTTTTCTGGAGTGAGTTTGTCTTGCTGACACAGTTATTATCTCGTCGACTTCTCTATAAAATAAATATTTACATAGGCACATTAGCGCTCGTCCGTTTATACACATTCCAGTTCTAATGTCCAAATGAATAAAACACAGACTTTGCACAACACTATAAACTCCACGAAAAAGACGAGTTGAATATACCGTGACGAGATTGATTAAAACCTTATTAACGGATTAACTTGTGCAAATCTATTGGACGTACCTTAACTTGTTTGGATTACAATTTATATATAATTTATAAAATAATATGATTATATATTTCCATGTCACCCATCTGTATAGTAATATAGCTCAAGATAAGATAGACTAAAGCATCACAGTTAGGCTAATCATTAAAATATCATGTGGAAGAAAAACAAATAGAAACATAATTATATTAATTATGTTAAGATACGAATTTGTTTAATATTACGTTGTACTATGATGATCACTTTTTCTAAATTACATATTGAGAATCAGTACTAGATCACAACCTATTTTTTAATATTAATGTAATGCCTTACGAAAAAAAAAAGCATCAGAGAATTAACAGCGGTGCTTGCTTCCTTGTTTGACCCAAATTTGCGGGTGTTCGGCGGATTAAATGATGACGGTCTACTGGGGTGCAATTACCGATTTTCCAGACCCTTCACCACCATGCACAAATACGGCAATTACGTGCTGCGTGTTTCGAGTAAAGAGTACCAAGAATATACGATCTTTTGGCTTGTCTATATAATTTCCAAACAAGTTGAATTTAAGTAAAAGATAAGCAAGAGTGATGAAAGTGAATATTAGAAATACTTTGATTTTCTTGGAGTGATAATTGCTGTCATAATTGAATAGTTATACAGGTGTATTCATGAAGTGGGAACTGAACTGATTGTTAACGTTACTCTGCGGAATGGAAAACGATAATTAACAGCTTATGCTTTAAGCGTTGTTGTGAGTCCGTAGGAAACCAACAAATATTCAGAGGTTGATGGGGATTATTTTATGAGTATTTTGATATGAGTAACCTATTGTTCATCTATAAAACGTCTCATGCTCCAAACCGACTATCGTCAAACAGTGAATCGTGATCTACCGCTATCTCGCTGGGACATTTTGGGTAGCTAGTAACGAGAAATTAAATGTGTCGAGATAAAACGGAGGATATGGTTTATTGTAAATTAATATACTGAACAGTTAATATTTCTTATATTCCCGATGTCATATGTAGATATCAATGTCATATCACTGTTCTTACATAACATTCCAGTTTCAGACTTTAACACAATTTCGACGTATACATCACTGGTACCAAAAGATAGTGTATTTTGCCTGCTAACTGATATACCCTATAAAATATTTCACGGCGGATTTCAAAATATTCTAAAACGTTCAATATTAAATAACTTTGATGAACAATGCTCTAAATTATTCTTATATATTCTATACAAAAAAAAATGATGAAGTAGATTCGAAGAATATATGGAATTATATTTTTGAATTAGAATTTCTTCAGCCGTAATTGTAAATTTGGACCGATTCTAATGGACGGAATGATTGTCATCTTATTTCAGGTTGGGAATGTAAGAGGCCTTCGATTTATCTGTTGGCTTGTGCTCTTTGGGGAGCAATTCGTAGTCGTTTAAGGGATTTTCAATAAAGCTACGCTTTAAAATTCACTATTGATTTTACGCTGCATCGAAAAAGCTGCCATTAGGGATAATTGTGAGTAATTTAAGTTTGTTATCTCTTTCCTAGAAATTGTATATACAACGATTAATCTGGTATTACTGATCTAACAACCAGTTTGCGTTTACTCTGATTATTATCAGAATTCTAATCATTTTAAAAATAAAAGCAAGCAAACAGTATTTTCATATATAAAATGTTGAATATTTATGAATAAGGCTGTATATGTATATAAAATATTTTTACAATCTGATAATATTTTACTTTCATCTCACTCCCATTGAACGCAGTTCAGGCGTCAATATTTTAATGACAACTTTTTGGACTGAATCTTTAATTTCTTACGTTGATATCACATTTTTAGTAAAGGAATTTCAAATTATATTTCAACATTGTAAGGGGAAATCATATTCGTTCGATATCAGCATGTATAATGCTAAATTTCAGAGATTCATCTGTAAGCCAATTTTCCATATAACACTTCATATTAAATTATATCTGAAAACGAATGTACTAATAGACACAACGTATATTATAGAATATTTATATGGAGCATTGCATTGTAGTGGAATCTAAACAGTTCGAAACAAACAGAGGATTCTCGTAGTCTTTCTCAAGTTAACATTGTTAAAGTGAATCACAATTTGTATTTTAGAGAATTGCACATTGAGAGTGATTCTTGTGGACCGAATAGATTCTGATCACGTCAAGAGTACACTCTGTACTCCAATTTATCTCTCGATTAATGCTCCTTGGAGAATACTTTGTAGTCATTCACGTGTTACTCGAGAATGTTGCGCTTTGTTGAAATTTAATATTGATTTTAGGTTCGACCCGAGACTCAAGCATTTCAGGGTAATAGGGGTAAACATAATGTTATTAGTCATCTAAGAGAAATTGTACAATGAACGAAATTATTTAATATTGATTAATTGATATTATTGCTCCTTGGAGTAATTTATATATTGCATACAACCGTAAATACGGATACAGAATAATTCGTTGAATGAGTAGTTGTATGAAGCCACTAATTTGCTATTAATTATTGTAAAGTAAAAATATAACTTAACTCTGATTTTTAAACAGAGTGTATGTAATTATTTATTTATTTACTATTTGCCTAATGTATTTCATTTTTTTAATAGTATCCCCTTTGCATCAATTAATATAATGTTTTTTTTTTTTAATTTTGACTATTATTGTACTGCCGCATTTAAACAGTTGCTTTGTTTTTGGTTGGGAAAAATAGCGGTTATCGCAACTATTTCTTTGTGTTCTCAAACTGCGGTTTGCTATTTCTATATACAACGAACTCGAAGCGAAGATTTTTTATAAAGACAAGTATGTGCTTCAATGTGTTCATCCCATTACACTGATTAATTGTCTAATTCCGTACCACTGCGCTCTTTAATGAAAGCCATTTTGTTACATTAGTGATATTAATAGCTATTCTGAAGTATTAATCCAATAGGAACACAGAACTTGAAATGCGGTACGTTTTAGTTTGTAATGTATTGTATGTCTCAAAGTTTGATCAATAAAATGAAATTTCGTTTCAACCTAACCTAACGTACTACTCGTTTCTGTGACTGACGTTTCTATTACCGGACTCACCTGGGATGTGTGCCAGTAAACGGAGCACGGAGATTTCGAAATAGGGGACAAGAAGTCCAGGAGATGAGCTTACACCGCTGACATGCTGCTGCATATAAATAACCACTCTATATCAAACGCGAGGACGCTAAGGCATAACATGGTGCAGCTGGTCTACAAAACTAAACCTAGCGGTAGAGGGCATCGATTGAACCCCTTACCATGATATTGTGGGCAAGGATTGTATCTATATTGACATTCCCTTAAAATAACACTTTGGATAGCCCGGCACGAATATAAGTCCTTACGGTAGCCCCACTGATGCTGTACGACACTATCAGGTGGAAGCATGATAACTACATCACCAATGTCAAGAGACTGCGGCCTCCAATGCTTTCGCTGCATCCTGACAAAAGGCTCTCTTACAATCTTTTCTCGTCAAGAAGCGGCATTTTTTAACACGTGATTTTATAGTGTAAAATTTGATTTCGTCTTATATGATCACATTTTTGGTGTCCAATCTCTCCATTCAATTTCTATTGTAATTTTGTAATGACTTTAGTAACGACAGCTTTTTACTCTGCAGCATTCTAATCCTTTATTTATATTCTATTTACAATGTCTTCTACGGGAAACAAAGAATAATCTTTTAACATTGCTGCATATTATTCCGCTTTTATATTTTTATTGGTCTCAGTGTTTGTGAAGATTTGAATTAATCTTTTCTTCAATAAAGTGCAGAAACATAAAACATGAAAACATGAAGTAAATACATGAAAACGATTCCATTAGTTTAGTTACGAAAGCTTGACAACAACATTTTCATGATTAAAATGATTAAATTCCATGTGGAGGAATGACATTTGGAAAGTAATTATTGTACAGAATGTTATGAATACCTACTCCATAGTGTGTAATTAAAAGTTTAAATGCAAAATATTCAACAATAATTTATTTCCATGAAAACTTTGTTCAATCAAGTATATAAAGTGTCTTCTAAATGTAATTATTATTTATAGTTTTATATATACATCTTTTAGCCTTCACCTATTGATAACAGTGCAAGTCTAAGATATATTCAAAAAACCCTAAAAATATTCTACACATATATGTTTAGTACGTTTGTTAACGTTAACGTCAAATATTTACTAAGTTTACATAAAAATCAAAATGCCACTTTTTAGGTAAATCTGCTAATCCAGAATTTTCCACTCTTTAACAGATACTACACGGCGCATTCCCGTAGGAGGGCGGAGTTCAACTGGTGTGGAAATCCCAAGTTTCCGGCCTGCAACTACATCAACGGGTAATCAGCGCTTTCCGAACTTACACTAATCTTTACAAACTCCAAGAACTTGAACTTTACATTAGACATATCCACAGGCTTTAACAGTGGACATTGTAAATGTAGGAATTTCTTCGTTCCTTAGAATATTCTACAATTGCACACATTTTACAATCACACAATTTTATTATGACTACATTATTATAATATTGCACATTCAAAATTTACATTTATTTAGGTTTGTGAAAACAGAAAAGACAAGCACTGAAATCAGACGGACAATACGTCTATTAATATAAGGGATGCCCATCAGTTTGATTTCGCAATTTCTAACAGAACCTTTGTCTGAGGATTATAAGCGCTTGCATACCATTAGAATGATACTATTATCTTCTGAAACCTATTGTTCCTGTATGGAATTCTCATTTTCTTCGTCTGTAAGGTGCATAACACTTCAGCTTCTGCTAACTGTGTGTCACAAACTGTACGCGTCATAATTCTATAAACCTTCTGAAAATTACTTAATAAGTACACTAGAAAAGCAAATTCTTTGTGAAGCGATGTACAATTTATAATTCGTTGCGTGCGAAACGTTATGGTACTTGCAGTATAACTGAGCTATCGTCGACGGCAGTTTCATGTACAATGAAAATACACTAGATGTGCATGAAAATTTATTTTAAATAATGTCCGCGTTGAATTTTTTTTAAACCATTTATAATGAATTACAATTTTTTTTACTTTACTCCCGTCTGGGGTTGGCGGGACCAGCTGTTTTGGAACGGGTTCACCATTTTTCGGGAATCGAACTATCTCTTGGTAAACTTAGATAGATTAATATGGAAGTTGAATTGAAATGTCAAGGAATTGCGTGCATTCTATAATTTGTTTAAGCCTGCTTGCGAATTGCAGCTTGAAATATTGAACAGGTTACTGCAGTTGGCATGTACTGGTCCAACAATGCAAGATATTGTTATGGAAGTACGTGCAATCCTCTCCGCGAAATACAATTAGTATGAAATGCAGGTTTTTAAACCAGGAAATTAAATGATGTTCATTAGAATTTCCTCCTTCGCACACAAAGCCGTTTTAACTGCTATTTTATTTTGTGCTACTTCTAACTAATGTAGACTTATTTCAAATTATTTCTCTTGTTTTAAATTTTATAAATTAGCAATTAATTAAAATATACTCGAAAAAGTCATATAGTTAGGTTCTGTTTAGTATTTGACCCTTATATAACATTTATTCTTTAATCTCAATACTTATTTTAGTATAATATCCTATAATACTAAATAATAAATAAATAAGGTATTAGTTAGCAATTATTATAATAAATCTCTATAGCACCTATCATCATATAAATTATAAATCAGCTTCAAAGTTATGATTGAATTTGATATTGTCCTTAGAAATGATCTCATAAAACATCCCGGCGCCTTCACCATCGATTCTATGGTCGATATTACCAATTAATTCTTTTTCTTTAATTTAGATATAATTTGCATTTTTTAAATATATTTTTTAATGCTTTAACGTGCAATCTTAATATTTTAACAATTCGATGCAAGAAATCTGGTTTTGATTTGATATGGGTGCAGTTTTATTTTAATATTAAAATTGTGTTAGCTTCGTGTGAACTTAATATGGTTTTCATTTTTTAAAACCGTTCAGTTGGAAAGCATTTCGGAGATATTCCAGTTGTGGGGGACTATGATTTATATTTGTAGTTGTATCATTGATTTATTCTCATATTATTCAAGTTTACGTCCAATTCTTTAATTCGTTTCCCTGGTATGCAAGAATATGAATCTACAATTACTCATAAAATAATCAGTTACTATTACTATTGTAATTAAATATTTGCATGTTGTTGTCGAACTAAAAATTACAATTAAAAAAATATTGTGAATGAAACGTTAAGTGAACCTCCTAAAGTAAATCCCGCTACAGTTCATTTATTTATATTCTCTTTGCAGTAATTCCTTCTTCAGGAAACAAAGAGTAGTTCCTTGAGATTAAGTCATGTTATTCTACTATTTATAAACCTATCGATCTCCCCTTTTCCAGAATTATAGATTATCCCATAAACAACAGAAACAGAAAACAATAAAATCATTTAATAAGTGAAAACCTTTTCAAATTAGGCATTACCATTATTGATAGTTACAAGTGCTTCGATAAATAATTCATTCTAGTTGATTACATTTTTTGGATTAATTTTGTTATACTGTGTTCAATCAAATATGTACCTACTTATATTATTAAATTACATATTATTGATAGATTTATATTATATAAATTGTATGAAAATGTATTTGCTCTTTATTAATCCTTACGTTATAGCTATACGTTATTTACGCATTGAAGATAATAGAAGAACTAATATTTTGGCGACAAATTTTATGAATTTATCTATAATTTATTAAAATAAAATAATCAAAATTGTACATCAATTATTTGTTTTCTCTGCAACTACTAGTTCTTTTAGTAGTACGATAGTACGATGTTAAGGTGAAACTGGTATTACAAGAAACTACAAAAGTTGATTATTTTATTATAACAAAACAACTCTTTTGCGTACTCTACCCCATATAATTCTTTAATTTAATTTGCAATTTCTATAAACGGAACAAATTAAAGCTACCATTGGAATACTTTTTTTTCTGATGGAAAATCCAAAATAATCAGATGCGATTATTCTGAAAGGAACAAGCATAAAGTGAAATAACACACGCTCTCAGTAAAACGATAGTCAAATCGAATATGACAATGCAATCTGTACAACCATGCCTGCGGGTGAAGGCGCCGTAGTTTTTATACTCAAATTCAAATTACAACAAAATTTACAACTTTACCTGGTTATTTTTAATCGGCACACAAATGATAAACAAAGCACTACTAAATTTCTTTTCTATTGTGTCTATCTGTACAATTATACAAGGTGAACCAGATCCCTATGAATATTTGTGAGTACAGTTCTGATTGACGTTGTAGAAAAAAAGTCAAAATATAAAATAGATAATTTATACTTTACTGGGAATATTTCTTTACTTCATTGGGAGTGTTTCTCTAATTTATGTTAAATTCGTGTTTAATGCTGTAGTTTTACTTACAATGATATTTTCTTTGGAAAAGAATGTTATGCTACTGTTTATATTTTATCGTTCCAGTTACTTACCAACATTGAATAATCTTTTCCCCAACAATCAACAAAAATAGAAAGTATGAAAAACTTTTAATGCGATAAAAACTTCATAATATAACTTTCTTTATAGCTACGAATGCTTCTTACTTTAATATGTAATTTCTAAAGACGAATTTCAATTTAAAGTTTCCATTTCAATACACCTAATTTCCAAAATTCGCATGAAAATGTCGACAAAGCGCAATATGAGCAATATGAACGCATGTTAAAAAAATAGGGAAGCCGATCACATAGCTCGGGGATGATAAAGGCATCATTTCTGTCGTCTGGATGGCTGTGCTAATTTCTTCCTTAAACCGCATAAAAATACGGTGCATACCCCAGGATTCTTTTTCCATTTGCAATTAAATCCATAATTTGTAACTGATGAACTAGTGCATATCTTATGTCTTTGTATATAATTTTATAAGCAAAATAATGTCTTTAAAGAATTGAGTATAAATTTACTACGTTGCCCTGTTGTTATTTGTTGTAATTTATATTATGATAATGTACTATGCAAGTGTCTGTCTATTTTACTTAATATTTCACCCTGACCGAAAAAAATTAGGAATACCAAAATGTTCTCTATTTCCTCATTATTTACATTACTCATACATAACAATTTTAGCAAAATACAATGTATTACAATGTTTTAAAAAAGTCCAAAGGTTTACTAATTTATTACGTTTAAAAGTTTGGATTTTTTCCTTACGTATAAATATTCTTTGCTCAATTAAGTTTTTCTTTAATTATTCAATGTATATTGTGCCTTTATTGGTTTGTAATTAAACTGTTGCTTTGTTTATAATTACAAAAACTTTGAAAAAACACTTTGAAACAATGCTCACCTAAATTCCGTTTAGAGTTGGGCGTAATCGCCGTATCCTCACTGATAGTTACCAGCTTTAATTAATTTTCCTTTCTCACTGAACGAAAACTCATCAAGTGAGTGAACGACACTTACTATATAGTACAAAAGGAATAATATATTCTATATAAATCCCACATTTTTCAGCTGTATATTCAAATTACACACATTATTTACAGTATTTACATATCACTATTAGGTAACTATATTAAATTTAAAATATCACGGAGAAGGCAAAACAATCAAAGAAGCACTTTAATAAATTTATATTATAACGTCTGAATTCAATAACATAATACACTGTACATTTAATAAGAATAAGTTCTTTAACTTTTAACTACGGAAACAATTTTGTAAATGTTTAAATTATTCTTTAATGATTATTTATAACTGAAAGACTTATCCATATAATAGTTTAAATATTTAACTCAGCGTATAATTTGAAATACATGAACTCAATATTTCTATTATTTATTCATTTCTAGACTTTAATATTCAATATTTACACAATTTACAAGATTTGGACAATGATCCACTCGCTCTACTTGGTATTATCCGATAAACTCGACTTTCCGCTCGTTGCCCACCAATGCGCCACGTGTATCCCCGTCGGAGGATCCTGGTCTACTTGCGGGATTTGTTAAGATTACATAATCTTTCCTCGAACAAAGAATAGGATCAGAAAATATAAAAAACTTTTCATGTGTTAAGAAGTTTCTTTATCACATTATTTATAGCTATGACTACTTGGGAAAAATATTTTATAAGTGATTATTAATTTCCGTTTGCAGGGGAAAGACGTTTTAAAATTAATTATGGCATATAAAGTTTTTAAAATCTCATTCATACTCTGCGACGAGTGAATGAGTAAAGTTTAAATTGGAAATGTTCAACAATCATGTATTGTCGAATTAAAGCTTGTTTAGTAATTTTATTTATTCTCATTAGACATAGTATAACATATAATTTAAATTCATAAGAATCTTTTTCTCCTAACTTACACCGATTCAAGCCACTCTAAGCAAAAATTCAAATAGATTTCATTACCCCCACAGGAAGCAATATGGGTGTACGTTATTTACACATGCGTATATCATAACCCTGCAAAGTTTAGTTTTCACTTTGTTTGCAAGCATTAAGAAGCATTACGGATGCCACTAAGCACGTAAACAGGGTTCGAAAGCTCCCTATTAATATAATACTACACTGATATTCTCTATGCGTTATTTATAATATGTACTTCAAATATTTGTAGAGTGCGTTTGTTGACGTTTACTTCGAATAATTACATAATTCACACAGTACTCAAAATGATCCGCTATCCATGATAATCCCGAATTTTCCGCATGTTGGGTGGAGTATCCACTTCAATATTATTTATATTTACGAGTGCGTGCCAAAACTATTTCCATTATAAATTATTAAATTCAGTGTGGAGTGAATTGACATTCGAAAATTAATTATGTTAGGAAAATATTCATTCTAATTAAACATGCAAATATGTAAAGTTTAAACGGAAAATCTTCAACAATTATTTATTCCGGGATTAAAGTTTGATTAATCTAATTCAAATATTTATATTTATTCTAGTTTTGACTTAATTTATTATTTATGTTACTATATAGATGTAGTATAATCTATATGTATATTAATACACACTTGAAAATTTTGTCGTACACTTTTTGCATATTTGTTAGCATCCGATTTAGTAGTCAATTATGATATCTGAACTTAAATTATTTTACTAAACCAGTAACGCCTATATTATTATTCATAAAATATTGTTAATATTACAAATAATTATTTAATCATTCTTGAGTAAACATTCAGAACCCAAAATTAATAAAAACAAACGAATGGTACTCTGGTGCATTCTATTCGTTTATTTTTATAGTATTTGCAGTGATTTCACGTATTATATATCAGCACTCTCTATTATTTTGTTGTCTTCTATTGGCAGTCCTTTATTCTTCATGAAGCAAAACGTAATCCCTTGCCCCATCTTAATTTATATATTATTACAAGTGCAAGAGAAATTCATTTTCATTATAAATGCATGTGTGTGGAGTATAAGTGTTGAATTAGAATATCTACAGTTGTAATTCTAAATTGGGAGCGATTCTAATAGATGGGAAGATTTATCTTGAGTTGGAAAGACGCCTTCGATTTATCTCTTGACTTGTACATTTTGGGGAGCAACTCGTAGCCGTTTAAGCCATACGCAATGAAGTTACTCTTTGAAATTCAGTATTGAATTTACGCTCGACAGGAAAAGCAGGCTTTTGGGATAATTGGGAGTAATTTAAGTTGTTATCCCTTTACTAGAAATTTTATATAGAACGATTTATCTTGTATAACTGATCTAATAACTAACTGAGTTAGCATGTGCACTGATTATTATCATAATAATAATCGTTTCCCACTATACAATTATTCCTAATTTAATTTGTTTATTGTCAAACTAGCGTCATATTAATATTCAATTTTTTAATTTTATTTCTTTGGCCTGAATTAATTTTTAAGTTGAGTATAACAGTACTGCTTTGTTTTTCCTATAGGAAAATTTGGATAAAATCCAGGATATGAAGCGCTCACCTAAATTCCGCTTTGATGAGTTTGATGTAATTACCGCACCCTCACTGGTGCCACCAGTTTTTATTAATTTCTTACGATCGTTGAACAAAAACTCATTGAACTGCGGAACGCTGGAAATAATAATATACTCACAACTTCTCCCAGTATACACATTATTTATATAATTATTCACACATTACAATTAACACGCAGTATTATAACATAATCCCCAATTTAAATTTATCAACAGATTTTTCCATTATACGTTGTAAGAATATTAAGTACTGGGATTTACTTGGCGTCTTCCAGAGGTTCAGCAGTGTAATAAAATTGCGTAGCACGTTCTATAAACTACGAAACTAGTTAATAGTTGGAGCGTTGTTATTAGGTAAATAATTAGGAAATAAATGCATGTATAATGAAACCCATCATCCTTGCTTTATCCT
>JAODVP010152373.1:0-14272 GCA_025400035.1 Tetradonia laticeps
TTTTTTGCCAATATTAATTTTTACCTGGACTGGTACCCAAGGATAGTAAATATCCTCTAAGAAAATAATCGATAAGGATATAAAATTCGACAGTGATTTATACCTTTCGCATCCTTTATTTATATACATTGACTCACATCCCCAAGGACTACATTTTTGTTTTCAAAAACGAAAACATGTTATCGGCTTCAGCGTATAAATCTATACACTATAAATCTACCCAGAAACATAAAAGGACCTTGTTGTCCTCAAGAAATGAGTAATGATGACTTGTATTACTTTACGTAATAATCTTCTTTCCTCGAAATTATTGACAGTGAATAATTAGACGCCGGTTGGAAGTTAACGCCTCAATTAGTGCACTAGAACGTTTTGTGTCATGTGTGAAATAGTAGCTCGTCACATCGCTTATGATTTAATTAAGGCTCGTCAAGGACCTTCTGCAGCAAGCGCAGATGTTTGCCATGTGTGACGCTGGCAGAAGAGGGATGTAAACATCATTAGAGATTGTTAGCTCTCGTTTCCGGTTTGTCTCTGTTGCCTCGGTTGAAGACTAGCTTAACCGAGGAACTGAAACCTCCGCGAGTTTAGTCTGAGATGGGACTGTCAAAAGCACTGCTGACAAGTCATTTCCATAGAATCAGTAAATTGAAAAGCTGTAGACTCAAGTTTCCAGCTTGTTATTAACATAATATAAAATTAAAGTTGAAACTTTGGCAATTTTATCAAATCATGTTGGGTTTTGTTGGTGTGCTGAGTGGTGTGATGTTCTTTATTGGATGTCGTTAGGCACGGAATTACTTCCAGATTCCCCGGCTCGCTGCCAGCCATAATTAAGCAGCCGCAGCTAATGAACCCGATCGCCAACGCTGAGATTGGTAATTACCCCAATGGCGTTAGCACACATCAATTTGTTGTTGCAAATCATTCGATTGAAAGTGTGGGATCCCTTCATGTGTCATGTTTACAAATTTCGCCTTTTGGGTATAGACAAGTATAAACAAGTTAAGCAAGCGTTTGCATTTACATGCCGGTGATGTATCTGTGTGTATATGAGAGTTGGCAATTTTCCTTGACACCACTGAGCAGATTTGGCCAGCCGGGGGTGGACGTGCACGTGCGACATGACATCGAAGGACCTCCGGGGAGTGTGGCCGTGATGCAGATCGTCTTTCTGATCAATGAAGGCGCCCTCATCACGGCCACCGCGGACGAGACTATGCATCTGTGGAACTTTCGGCAGAAGATACCGCAAGTGGTGCAGAGTCTGAAGTTCCAAAAGGAGAAGTATACCATGTTGAATATTTAGCGATCTATTGGGAATTTACATGTATTTGCTTGTCTTTAGGGTAACGTGTTTGCATCTTCCTCTTCAGTCAAAGTGGCTGTATGTGGGCACTGAGCGAGGCAATATTCACGTTGTGCATATAGAGAGCTTTGTTCTCTCTGGGTACATCATCAATTGGAATAAAGTTATAGAATAGTAGGTTTCATGATAAGAGGATTTTATGATCCGGGGTTTAATGAATGCTTGTTTCTAGTTCAAGGAAAACGCATCCTGGTCCGGTTGTGCATTTAAGTGATAATCCATTAGACGCTAGCAAAGTAAGTAATTTTCTGTGTTTTTACGTTTAATACTTTTAAAAGTTTTAATAATTTTAATGATCTTAATGGATATTTTCCACTAACTTTCATTTTTTCTGCTAATATGGGTGACGCAAAGTAGTAGAGTATAGTTTTTTGCTTTATTTTTTTTTGCAATCATGCATTATTGCAGTTTTACCGCTGGGTGGAGCTATACTATTTCTGAGTTAGCGCGTGCAATGGGAAATCAAATTATAGTTAATATGTGACATACGTGATTTGCTTCATCTTTATTCCTCTGTATAGACATATATTTTCATACATGAATTGAAAATACATATTTAATAGCATTGCAGAGATACCTAACTCAATTATATATACAAATTGAGATTATATTGAGATTTGTATCTCGAAAAACTTGACAAATTTTTACAGAAACGGTGTATTTTAAAATTATAAATTAATGTTTGATGTACAAATTGAACGTTTGAAAGTTACCAACATAAATTGCTACTTTTAAACTTTGTCTATGCTTCTGTGCCCATTTTATAAAATAATTTCCACCCTCTGAATTTTACATGTGTTTATCAGGTAAAGTAAAAGTTTGCGCGAGTTGGCTCCGCTGTAAAAGTTAAGAGATAATATTGCCACAACTTGTACATAAATATTTAAACCAGCTACGAAATCCTTTTGCGCTGCAGGTTCCTTATCCTTATGTTTTCCCAATCCACCAGCGGCTCACCGATCATTCCATTCCGTGTTGGTTACTAATGTTGTTGTCTTTCTGCTGCTATTCCGGAACTTTTACTTAAACCTAAGAGTTTTCTTATTGGTAACCCTAGGAAACTCTACGGAACGTTAAGACGAAAATGTTGTTCAATAAGACATTTCCGATACTAATCCCATGTGCCTTCATACATTTTTGAGTTTGCGAGTTTGAGAAAGCAATCATTTTCTGATCAAAACAATAAGAATCAACAGAATGTCTTGTTGTAGGATCGTAAGACCTCGTAATATTCAATTTTATTTCTAAATTCTACAGGCCGGAGATCAGATCCCTCCGGGGAATGTATTTTATTTTCCACACTGCTGACGTCGGACGATGACGGAATATAAATGAAATCTTTAATGTTTACTGTCTTGACTTGTATGTGAAATTACCGTATGTTATTGCGTTTCGCGATTCCCTCAGCGTTTCGATGATTTTTATTCTGCGCGGCGTTGCTGTGAACAGGTGGGACTAATGCCTTTCGATGGCGCTGCAGTTGTTAATAGGTTACGAAAGCGGGCAGGTGGTCCTGTGGGATCTGCGAAACAAGGTCGCCGATCTGCGCATCCAGACGGCGGACCCGGTGCGCTCGATTGCGTGGCACTACGAAGGCAAGCAGTTTATGTGCTCGCACAATGATGGCTCGCTCACTACGTGGGGGGTGAAGACTTTAAACAACAAGGAGATTCACATGTCTAGGCCGCATGGTATTTATTGCCGATTGTAACTTCTAATGTTATGTTACTACTTCTTCTTCTATGTTTGTATAGCTAAAGTTGGTAAAGATGCCAAAATTGAGCAGTGTAAACCAATACCGAGGGTTGAATGGAAATCTTCCAAAACAGGGTAGGTCGTCTTCCTCGATTAGCCTTCCTTATATTAATTGATGGACTTTTCTATGTTCCAGTGAAGCTTATGTGATATTTTCCGGCGGTATGCCCTATGACCAATCCGGTAGAACGCCCAGTATAACAGTAGTGTATAGTAAAACGACAACCGTCTTAGAAATGGAGCATCCAGTCGTAGATTTTATAACGTTATGCGAATCTCCCTACACTAGCGGTGAGTACAAGTTGGCATTTTACGGCTCACCTTGATTATATCATCACATTGATTTATACCAAAGCAGACGCATCGTCGGCGGCGTCGTTTATCTTGTATTCTAGCACTGTAATTATCCCTGGCCATATCTTTCCATTAATCGGCACGCGATGTGCTCTCAAGGTTTTTCCGGTCGCCCGCTAATCGATAGTCCTCCACTAGTCTGCTTGCATTTTCCGCGATTGCCATCGTCAAGATCCATGTGTATCCATATAGATTTGAGCGCCAAAGGTCGTAATTTCCGGCTTGCAGATTTACAAGAGCCGTACGCGATCGTCGTGCTGCTGCAGAATGACCTGGTTGTGATGGACCTGCAAACGGCAGGCTTTCCTTGTCTGGAAAACCCCTTCCCGATGGACATCCACGAGTCACCCGTCACGTGCTGCAGCTATCTGGCCGACTGTCCGGCCGATCTCATTCCGGCGTTTTATTCCGTCGGTAGAGCGGGGGCTGCTAAGCGGCAGGGCTTCTCGGAGATGGACTGGCCCATCAGCGGTGGCAAATGGGTTGCTACTTCGTGTAGCTACTTCGAGATTATTATGACTGGGTATGTAAACGCGAATTCTCAATTCCATTCGTCAGTGAGTGACGGAATATGGGATATTTCAGACATGCGGATGGCAGTATAAAGTTTTGGGATGCAAGCGCTGGGACCGTGCAGGTCCTGTATAAACTGAAGTCGGCGAAAGTGTTTGAAAAACCCAGCAAGCGGTCGTTGGATAACGACGAGGAACCTTTTGCAGTACAGTTGATCTCACTCTGTCCCGAGTCCCGCAAATTAGCTGTGGCTGGAGCATCCAGTTATGTTATTCTCTTTACTTTTAATAATAAAGAGGCGAATGACGACGTTACCGTCCTGGAGATTCCCATTATCTACGAGAATCCCGAGGAGGGCGAGTGTTCCCCGGATATGCGGATAGACCTTTGTGATTCAGACAATAAGAAAGTAAGTTGAAATAGGTTAAGGCTTGATTAATGGCTGCCTTTGGGTATTTGGTAGGAGTTGAAGGTTCGTACCGGAAATCAGAAAAAGCCTGTGGGGTTCCAAGCACAGCTGGTATGCCTCACTCCATGGAACAATGGAGAACCACCTAGTCACATCGCAGCGTTAACAATTAATAGTTCTTACGGATTGTACGTAACATAATTTTATATACTCTAATCATAGTTAGTCTATCCTAAGAAGAGTTGTATCGAAATAAATCCTATTGTATCAGAATGGCTTACGGTAATGAAGCCGGCATGGTGATCATTGACATCGAGCAGAAAGTATGTCTGCTGAACATCGGAAGTCCAGATCTCTACGGAGCACAAGATCCGTACTCGCGGGCGCCCCGAAGTCCCAAGCGCGGCGGCAACAACACTGGGGATACTCTTCCAATCGATCGTGATGAGCGTCATCCCCGCAGTCCCAGCATAGACCAGGTGAGTCAGCTTTTCCATAAATAGTAACTAGGGATTTGCCACGTCCGTTGGACGCGTGGTTGTGTCCCGCATCCATGAGAGCTCACATAATATTTATAACCGGAACTGGACAAACAGAGAAAGTTTGATGGGTATAGTCATGTAGGGTAGTTTTTAGTCGATAACATATATAAAGATGACGATGATATATTAATGCTTTCACTTCTCTTTAATCTCTGCCATAATAGGAGTTTAGGAACAAGGTAACACATGTAGTGACTTTTGTACTAGTAACTAATTGCTGTCATGAACCGAACGTACAAATCGTTTGATCCCCTTTTATTTCGGAGACCCGGTTTATTATATTATACCTCGTACTGAAATACTCGTAGTAGTTTTCAACCACATAGCTACATAGTTTTTTTTTGTTTTCTACATTGCTTCCTTTAATTAGTAGGTAGCAACTCCCACGTTAGATCTCTAGATCTCTAGATGTCTAGATCTTTGGCGTACTCCACTAGACTTCCTATTGTTAAATCCAATTTGTTCCTAAGAATAGTAGTGGTAACCTAAATAATACACGAACTACATGACAGTAAGAGATTGCTTCGTGTATTATTTGTTTATTGTTGGTAAGACGATCGTTTTATAAATATTATGTGAGGAATTAGTTTTTCTTTTCAATTGAAGAGTGTTCATTAAATACAAAACAAAACTAAACAAAACAGACCATCCACTATAACAACCTATCTCTAATGTCTCTAATGGGACATAAATCGAGGTTAATATGGAAAATGCCTTAGATCGTGTCGCCGGAATCCCCACAATCCCCTTTATCAACCCCCACCACGCCCCAATTTTTCGACACGGTGCTGTCGGTGCTCGACGCAAACCGTAAGCATCCCTGCATCGAAGTGGAGGATACTGTGGAGCCGCCAGCGACACAATGCCGCCGGAAATCGTCCGCGTGGAAGCCGTCAAATATCAAACGGAGGCTGAGCAAGGTGGACTTGAAATTCAAGTCCACATTCTCCTCCGACCGCAAGCGCATGTCTGTCTTTGTCTCGACCAGCTCTCCGCACAGTGACGAGGAGCGCTCGGATGATGACACTATCGTGGAGAACAGGGTGTATCACGCTCCGCATTCCTCGGCCAATACCACGTCTACCACGAGCACTAATAGCAATAGTAATATGACCAGTTTGGAGAACCTGGATGAAGAGCCTAGTATACTGCGGCCCAACCAATTGAACCTCAACCATGACGACGACCTCCCGCTGAAACCTCCTCGCTTTAGGCGCAAGGACGAGTTTCAACGCATGATGTCGGTGCCCAACATCAAACTGCAGAAGAACGATCTCAGCAAGTTGCAGGACTTGCGCGAGGCGGCCAATCACGTGTCGCCGCCAGGCGGGGGTGGGATGCATGGGGGGACAGCGGGCCGGGACCGCGAGAGAGACAGAGCGGAGCATTCCTTTGCCGGCAACCTGATGAGACGTTTCAGTAAGTCCTAACTCGAGCGCTGATTAAAAGCCTAAACTAAACTAAACTAACAAGGCGGCATCGGGCATTAAATCACATGATTAACGTGTCATCATGACACTGACTTTTCCGATTGCGTAGCGTTTTGTCCTTCTGCGTTTGTGACTAATGGCTCTAATTTCTCTTTGTTCGTCTCTGTCTCTTCTTTTGTCTCTGTATGTCACACATGTTTTCTACCTTCTCTATCTTTATCGATTATTTATCGAATCGAATCTGTAGAGTTGGATTGATTGACTTGGAAATGATTTTACAATTAGTCGTAGTTTGATTGATCGTCCCAACAATGCAAAACAAGAACAGGAAACAACAGATTACCAACTACAATTAGACGTAGATTTGTACTATACATAACCTACAATCACTACCAAAACACCCACTAGTTTTTTTTGTGTTGACATTTTTGATAGCCTAGTGAAACCGTTGCTTCTTTCTTGCTGCTGTTTTTCTTAATTTGGGCGTTTATAACCTCATGATGATGATATTGATGATTTGTGACATGTAATTGTTTTGCGCTCATTGTCAGAGCAAAGATGAATTATTTTCCAGAGGACGATTTGGGGTTTGTGACTTTGTTGCACGCGGTGGCTTTGGTATGTGCTGACGGACGAGTCGAGCAGCAGTCGCCAGATGGCGCGTCCAAGTGGTAATTGTAGGATTTGTATTAAGTACATGACCCACTGATTGGTAGAGTGATTAGTTTGTCAATGCCGAATGTTGGTTTCTTATGTCGGTCTTGTTTTCTCAAAACAGGTTACGGGCCCAGCCTAAGAAACGAACATTAGGCTGGTAGCTCTCTACAGTTAACTGGCACAAATGTAAATGACTTTGTCTGTGAGTAGTTGATTATCTGGCGCTCTGCTTGCATTCGTCGACTAGCCGCCGCACACACGCGACACCAGAGGGCGCCACTGTGCCTGTAACGTACCACGTTGTTATTCTTCGGATGTGTGTGTTGATTGTGGTTTGGTTTCTCTTGCGCGCGCCTGTGTCTGTATGGTGTGTTGTCTTATTGGCCCCTTGTAGATAAACGGCGTGTGCAGCCCAGCGTCCGGCGGCGGCTGTGGAGGCGGCGGTGGAGCCAGCATCGGCAACCAGCTGAGTACGCGCACCCGGCCGGACCCGCCGCGCCGCTCCCGCTCGCAAGGTACTCGCAAACTACACAAGTGCCTGTCGACGGCCAGCTACTCGGAGGAGTTCGCGGTCGTCGATCCGATCGTCCGGCCGGCGCTGCACGCCGGCGGCGGCGGCGTCGGCGGCTCGTGCACGACGCTCGCCAATCAGAGACAGCAGCAGCTGCTCGTCGCCACACGACAGTATTGCAGTTTTGGTAGTACACAAGTCACCCAGAAAGCCTATCCATATCCCTGAGTTTTATGCTTCTTTTACATTTGACGCCATTTTTGTTTTTATATCATAACCTCAACTGGAACCTATATATCTGTATCGGTATATGGACGTTTGAAATGATATAAAAACAGATTTGATGCAATTTTAAGCAATAGCAAGGCATTCAACGAAAGCAGATTTCATGATTTGATATAAACTTATTTTTCTATGTTGTATCCGATTGTTTTCTGCATACTGCATCTGAATCAACACACCTAGTAGTTGCACATTTATCTCTTATCTCACTTTCACTGTACCACGAATGCGTTTGAATTCTCACGAGATTTATGCCGGAACTTCTGCAGTACTTCCACTTGCATTTACGTTTGCATTTAAATGAACAACAAGCACCGTATAATGATAAACGCACGTCTGCGGACAATGTTAAATTTAAATAAACGTATAAACTTTTGTATAATGCAATAATACGTCTTCTAATAGTCACCGATACTCACCGTATTGGTTGTAGCTTGATAGCTATCAGATATAATCATTGTTCTAAATAATTCACCACTAAAAGAGTTTCTTTCAGCTTATTTTCGACAATTGCATGCACGATGATTGTATATTACCTTACACATTGAGGTAATTGCCATTGTTTCCGTTTTCCGACGGAAAGCTACTTCACTGATTGATTTCTGCCGTCTTTTTGTGTTGCGTCGTTTTTCGTCTGCAGGTCGCTCATGTGTATGTTTTCTCACAGACGTTTCTTCTTGTGTTTCTCATGTTTTCTTGATTGCAAATCTCAAAGGTGACTGATGTACTATCCAAAACTTTTCTTGCTGTTCTGATTGTTCACTTGTTCACTTTATAATGATGATGATGACTAAACTGGTGCTTTTTCTAAGAGAAAATCAAATTATACATAAATTATTCTAAATATTTGCTAAGTATACTTATATATAATTGGATTTTCTATTAAAAGCACAATAATGTAACCCTTGTGCCCCCTTAAATAACTCTTAATGACTCTTAAAAATTGATGCTCGTACTCTAATGTAGTCGAATTGAATTGAATTTGATTGATATTTGACATTTAACATATTTGGTTATATGGTTTAACGCTTTAAAGAGCAAGCTAATGATAATCATGTTAATATAATCCAGACACTGATTAAACGCAAACCCTCCACGCGCCGAAATATTGTGTTCGATGTGTTGGATGTCGATTTGTTGATTTACCTATTTTACGTTGGCATTTATGTAACGTGCAGTTTTGTGTTTCTTTCTTCCATTGGTTTGTGTTGTGTGTGTTTCTTTCTTTGATGTACTTTACTTCTCACAGACCAAACTGATGACTGCATGATCAAAGCGAATGATTTACCTGTTTTTAATGGATTTCTTGGTAGACTAATTGACATTGATGTGAATGCGAATGTACATGGGAATGCGAATGATTTGCTTCAATTTGTTTTCAGATTGTAAGCAACCCAGCATTTACTTGCGTTTTGATGCACCTGCATTTGCATTTGGCAATACTCATTTCTTCTGTTTATATCAGTTTAAGTAAAAATTTATTACTAATTATTCAATTAGTATATCGTGTTAACGCTGCTATTGCTACTGCTTTCTGATACTTGCATGTTTTTGTTATTTTAATATATAGGTAGATGGGTATATAAAATTTTAGGGATTTGTAAATATTATATAGGTTTTTCTATTTATTTGATATTTTGCAGTGTTTTGTTTTAGGTTTATTATCAGGGGAAATACGTATAAAATTGCATATAGGGACAAACTGACTAAAACTGCTAAACATGAGCGGTTGTTTTTGTTGTCCACAGTTTTTGTGTGATTATCATGTTTTTTCAAGTTTTAACAATGAAATATTTCAATGGAAAAAGTTCTATTGAAATATCATTTTTTGTCCATTTGGATTGCAGTGTCGGGTAAAACGCGACTAATGAAAAAATATTAGTTAGAATCTTTGAAATTTGTAGAATATTGTCTAAAAATATCAGATGCAGAAAATATGCCATTTTTTCAGAATTAATGAATGAAAATCATGAGTTTCCGGAATTAAAGGCTTCATAAAACTCATACTTTTCTTTAATTTACTATGAAAAAATGGCATCATATGTAGATCTGATATTTTTACACAATATTCTACAAATTTTATAGATTATAAATCATATATTCCCATCTGTCGCGTGTCACATGACGTTGTCATCCGAGCACCGTGTAATTATCAACATGCGCGTTCGTTTTCATGTCACGCAGTTTTTGTGTGAATATTATTTTTGATACTTTACACGTTTGTGACTGAAATTTTCGAAATTTGTCGGAACAGGTGCGAATCCGAAGAGCAAAGGTAAGAAAGTAGGAGATGCACATCCGGAACTCAAGTTTATTAAGGACACTAATCCTTATGCATAGGATAACATTGCCTCACTTTTCAAACATCTCACCAGCGTAGGTTTTAGGGAATTGCAAATCATATAATTACAAAAATTATAAATTATTTATGTAGTACACTCTACTGGACTACAATTTTTCGCTTTCTTCTAAATTTTACTCGCATATCCAAATTTGAACCCAAACGTGACCTGCAATAAATTTGAGTTGCGAAATCGGCTTCTTTATTTTCTTACCTCCTCCTTTCGTGGCCTCACCTGCCGTTAACACATGTTGGGTTTCGATAAAATCAGTTGCGATACATTCCGTTACGAAAACTAGCAAAATCCGTTAAAATGGCACAGTGAAGCTGTTATAAAAGCAATAATAGAGTTGTTCCATTAACCGTCATTGTGAATTCCGTGGAGGGTAAACGAACTTAACCGAATATTCCATTGTTGTAGCACGAAAGATATCCAGAATGTAACTTCACAGATTCATATTGCAAAATGTGCTTACAGTTGCAGGAAAATTTTATACGTATTTCCACAATTCTAATGATTTATAATAAATTATAAAAATAGCCCAGTCAAAATACCTTAATGTATATCCTATTTTGCCTGAGTGGAAGTTACTTATACTTAACTGCGTTTTATCAAAGTTGCTTCAGTCTGCGCATGCGTTGTCTACAGCAATTGTAAGCTCTCTTCAACAATAGCTATAAGTACCTTCTAGTCTTATGTCCCCAAGCAACAACTGCGTATATTAATCTGTTTTGTTTCTATGGGCCGCGTAGATAAACTCGACACTTCCTTCTCTCGCTCGCGCTCCAGCTCCATGAGCTCTTTGGAAAACATCTCTTCCGAAGCCATTCAGTGTTTGGCCTTTGCTGATACTTACGCTAAAAGAACGGGTAAGACTACTCAGACTATAACTGTATATATACCTACAAACTGCTTGCTCCCCACAGATCCTACGTACATCTCCCCGACATTATGGGTGGGCACCAGTCTTGGCTCAGTCCTCAACGTGCTGATAAGCCCCCCGGACCCAGACAGCAGATCCTCCCAGCCCGTGGTCGTGAGTCTGGTCGGAGTGACTATCTTCCGACTCAAAGGCGCCATCCTCATGCTCTCCTTCCTCGACTCCAGCGGCGATCTGATCCCTTCGAGCTATGAATCGTGGCGCGATGAGAAGAGCAGGTCTCGCCCCTCATCCGCCGGCCGTAACTCGAACCGTATGAGTCCCACGCTCGGCGAAACGCAGCGCGAGAACGGCGATAAGCAGTATCTAGTCATTGTCAGCGAGAAGCAGGCGCGGGTCGTGGGTCTGCCCTCGCAAATCTGCATCTACCGGCAGCAGATTGCCGATTCGGATTTCGTGGTCAAAGCCGAGACGGTCACCATGCGGGATTCCGTCTGTCTGCTGTGCTATGTATCCACCGGTCACCTTCAAGCCTACAGCTTGCCCAGTCTACGGCCGCTGATTGATGTCGACTTCCTGCCGCTCTCTGAACTCAGGTAATGTCCAGCGATGATCGCTTTCGTCACTTCGACTACCTATCACGAATAGCTGCGCTGCGCTGCACTCAATTTTCGATTTTACCTCTCTATTTCTGTATAGTTCACGAGCATTTTTCTCACTCTGTCACTCGCAGACCAATCTCACGTTTTCATAGAGTGTAGGTAGACGCTCGCATGTGGGGGCCATCGACGAGAAGCAGTCCAACAACTTCATCACATCATTTTGTTTGATTACAATCTGAGTGTTATTTTTGCTCGGCGATACAGTTATTTGTTTCGAGCAGTTAAGGGTAGCAATTAATTGGTTGGCATTTTAAATCTTTGCATATTGAATAGTTTGTGGTGACATTTGGCGTTGCAATTTTATCTATATAGATTTGGTAATTTGGTACGTTGTCACTAGGCCTACATCAATTTAAAAATTTATAAATTCCCGCTAGAGGCGCTACTTCCCTGTACCACGGTACAAATTCTGTTAAATTTTAAGTCTACAAACACCAAAACGACAGAACGAGTGAAATATAATAATATTATATTGCACTATTATATTGCACCATAAAATCTGGAATTTTTTAGCAGATACAAGTTTAAATATGGTTTTTAATTTGGCGAGGTTCAGGGTTGTAGCGCCCCCTCACGTGAGTTATGTAACTTAAACACGCGAAATTTATGTAGGCCTAGATTGTCACAACAATAACATTTTCACCTAATTAAAACTCACCTAAACAAACAAAGTAAAACACCAGCTTCACCTACAATTAAACGGTCAGTTTATAAACTGAATCCCGTTAGCAATAGTTAAATATTGCTACTTTGTTAATCCATACATTCATCTTTTGAATTTGAATCCGTTGGTGTTTGAACCACTTGCCAAGCAATTTTGATGCAATTTGTGCTCTTGTTGTGCTAGCTTCCAGACACAATCTAAGAAAGGCATTGTAGACCCAATGTTATCCATTTGGGGCCAACAACTCATAGTAAACGAGGATACGAACCAGTAAGTCTGCACACAAACCGCAATACCCTCAATACTCTAAAATCAAATCAAACTACAAGCGATCCAATTGTTCATTTTGAAGTCCATGCTTTTTGTGATTACATTGTGTGATTCTTATTAATTATTATGTGATTATTCCCCTTTTGATTGACACTTTGAGGTACATTTATTGTTTCAACCATTCATATCTTTTCAATTCCAGTGGTTTTTTCATGATATTTATGGTACCTATAATTATGGCATGAACAAAGGCAACAATTCATTTTTGAGCGTCGGTTTTAATGTTTTTTATAACTGGATTGAATCACTGTTTGGATTGTTTATGCAACGACGCATTAAACTTTCAAATTTACCTTACGAATTTTACAACGTTAATTTAATTTCCTTTGTGTCATTTTCTTTATGTATATTTTGTTTAATGGACCTTGAACACTCCCATTGTTCATTTGACCGTAGGCGTTTTGGTTCTTATTTTGTATGTAGGTGTGTTTTGTTGCTAAGGTTTGTTGTATGTTGAGTTTCTTATACTCGACGATAGACGATACTCATTGCAGTTCATCTTGTTTATTATTAGTGTAAAATTGGTTTTGCGCGAACTTGTCTAGTGATTTGTGCGACTTTTGCGTAGGTAATATAGAAACCAAATCAGCAGGTATTCGTGTACGTCCTCTCTTTATATGAACGCACTCGCTACTCACAGCTCGTCACGATTCTTCATCTTCTGAACAACTTACTTACAAGATACGATGAGAGATAACAATCGATCACACAATTGGCTTTCGTCTTACTTTCAATTACTTACTTACGCACAATTTCAAATTACTTAAGCTGCAATTAGATGGTCACGAGTCACGAGTTATTGCATGCCGACGCAAATTTTCTCTCGCTGTACCTACAGTGAAAAATATTCATCTGCATGGTGTGTTTTTGTTGTTGAGTGATTTTAATGTATGCCTAAGTTGTCTTCATCGATGTAATTCTCACAATTTGTTTAATATGGTTGTCATTGTTGTCATTGTTAATGGGCTTGATATATTCGATATGATTGTGTGTGGACTTGTGTTTAATTACGTTTATTTGTAGGATTTCGAGGACTTTTTGCTTCAGTAATCGTGGACAAGGATTGTATCTATGCTCCCCATCAGAATTACAGAAATATACAGTGGATGCGGAGTTCTGGTTAGTTTTTTTCCTACGTAAAAACACGTAATGACTGTGAATTTTACTTTATTTGTGCTTTAGTAACAGTATTGGTGAGATGATGGGAGAACTGTTTCTGGTAATCGATATGCCTGAACCACCGAAAGAGAGTTTCTTCAAAGGGTTGTTTGGTGGCGGTGTGAGGTCATTGGATAGGGAGGAATTATGTAAGTATTTTTTACTATGTAGTTGAAACAGGAATTTCCAACTTTTTATAAAAATGAATTTACATGAAACGAAAATTTTCTCCTTTGTTTGCGTCAGGGAGTGGAATTGAAATGAAATAATCGTTCCAGTTCGGTTCCGGTTCCAGTCAACAACTTTTTTTCGGTCCCAGTTCAGTTCCGATTACAATCAACAATTTTTATTTCGGTTTGAGATTCTCGATCCGGTTGCAAAATAATAAAATTTCCAAATCTGTGTTTCGGTTTC
>JAODVP010152595.1:0-19435 GCA_025400035.1 Tetradonia laticeps
CAGGTAAAGCAGGTATACCATTGCAGATATACCGGAGCGTCAGTGGCCGGCCTTACGGCAAATATTTTTGATCCCGTGCCATTCCGCTAAGGACAGGTTGTACTGTACTTTATAATTTGGAATTAAAATAAACAAATTTTTAACATCTAATGAAAAAAGAATATCATGATTTTTATCTATACACACATTTTAGTGCTTCAATTAATTCCAAACTATTTAAGAGAGAAATAGTTCTCTTTAAAATTTCCAAGAATATTTTTAAATTGATTACATAACCATAACTGACTGGTCTAATAAATTAATACTGTTTTTTAAATCATATATATAAATAAATGCGCTTCTGTAGTTAATATATGCTTTCCGTTAATTAAGGAATATAAATTCAGTTTGGAGAAATCTAATGGTACGTATTATTTAAATTGTTTATGATGTGACCTATATCAAGCTAGCAATATCAAGCTTTATGAATAATGCTTATGGAGTGGTAAATTAATTTTTAATATTTTGAAAACCATTGATTTGCAATCATATTTTACCCTCGTTACGTGACACTTTCGATGGTGCAAGTAGCGACTTCTATTGACGATGTAAATGAAACTACGTACCACAACCACAAAGTAGAAATGTATACTAGAAGTTAAATAGCTTAGATTATAGATGGATCTGCAAGTGTCAAATTCAAATAAAAAACATGAATTACCTAATTATCTACCATTCATTTCAAAGTTATTAAAATAATGGTGCAATTATATATAAATATTTTATTTATAAAAATTAATTAATATTTCATAATATTATGAATAATAAGTTGAACAAGTTAACAATTGAGACATGATATAAATTAGATGGCAGGACAAATTTGTCCGGCAGGAAGATGCAATCAGACAGCAGTGATGATTGCGGCTGTAGCAGCAGCGGCGACGGGTGATAATGACAAATATGCCATTCGCGCCTCTCTGCCGTGACCCCAGCCGTGCGCCGCGTGTAGTTCTTGAGATAATGGAGTAGATGCGAAGAGGCGGCGGCAGCCGCTCCCGCTCGACATGTGCGAGCGACGCCGCACGCCGCTTTCAGTTACGCCGTGTCGTGATATACGGATCGGAAGATCAATAGTCCACTACCGCCGCCACTACAACTACACCTGCCACTACTAGCTCCCCACCGCCTCCAGAGAGTAGTAATATTAATAATGGAGTTGTAGTGTATTACAACTTGAATTGAATTCAACTTTGAATTGTATTAAATTTTTGATGGTTTTGAATAAGTAATAAGGAAAGTAAAGGATCATGATTGAAATTTATTTATTTAATAACCAAACACAGATGTCACTACTTCACTAGAAAACAAGACCACCCAGTTACACACTGCTTGCGCTGAAAATACTACGCGACTGCCCTAAATGCGCACTGCATGTCTGGCCGATTACGTAATGGCGGCGCGTGCGTTGTGCGCGCATCGCATTCGATTCGCCCCGTCTCCCTTCCACGGGGTGTGTGTGCCGCCGCCCGCCGAAGCGTACACGTACGCACGCCACACCGGCAGGACCGCAGCAGGATGCGATGTGCGCTGACCGCGTTCCCAGTGCCGGGTGTAACGTAAAGTGCCGCGAGGATGCTGCCCCATCGGCAGTGTGCGGGTGAATCCGAACGCGCGTGTTAACTGTGCGGAGTAAACAGGACGGGAGTGACACGGGATATGATCATGATAACGCGCGCCCGCCGGCGATGTGGCCTGGTGGCGGTGGCAGCGGTGATTGTGTTCCTCGCAGTGCTACCAGCAGCCGCGCCTGAACAAGACGAGGATATACCTCATAATGAGTAAGTTTGAGTAATTTTATAGGTTATGTCAGGGATGATTCTAGAATACTTGCTAGTATATTAGTACATAGTGTTAATATTTACACGTCCGTAACCATAAGAATACCTAACTAGACACGTGACCTAATGCTCGGCTGGCAGTACTACCTATTGCTTATTGCCGCCCCCGAAACTTCCCGAATATGGCATCGTCCAATGCTTTTTACCTCAAGTGCCTGACTATCACTTAAGTGTTAAGTTAAGTTACACTCGCCATCATTCAACATATCCATTGACTTGCCGCCCCCGACGTAATGGATGTAGGTAATAGATGCCGGAAGTTGGCATCTAATTAAAATCTCGCTTCTCCTTGGATAGGACAGGGTGCGCGTCCTTCGGCAGTGGCGGCGGCGGCAAAGGCGGCGGTGTAAGATGCCTCGTTGCATCTCTGTCGAACGCGCTGCGGTGCAGAGGTAGGGTGGTATTGATCCACCCCTACCCCGTACTTTTGCCGTCACTGCCGCCGCCGCCAACCACTCCAGTGCTCCTCTCTGTAATCTATAGTCTCACAAACACTTTTATCATGTGATGATTATTAAAATTAAATTTTTGTCCGAGTCTCAAGGGGGAGGTCGGAGGCGGCAGGGCGGCAATAGGGAATGTTTTTGTAGTATGTAGTTAACAATTAAATTAAAACGGTTTTATTAAAATTACTGAATCCCATCAGCGTGTAATTACATCATTGAGTATGACTCGGTTATTACGTACTTAGAATTAGATTATAAAAATGTCGTATTGCCGATTTTTTTTGTGGGCTTTATCATCCTCGTCCTAAATTTTATGTCCCAATTATATTTTATACATTTGTTTTATCCGGGTTTTTACGAATAATCTTCAAATATTATTTTGAAATAAATATATTACATTTGTACTTTTACCAGGGACTGTGTTTTCACGTGTTCGTTATATGCTAGTTTTTATTTGCTATAATTTCTTAATAACCGAGTGAAACAAAATTTTCATTATTTCATTGTTATTATTTAAAAGTGGAAATTTCTCTGGTTGGTCATTTAAGATTTCTCTTATTCGTATTAACCGATATTTAATGTAGGTTTAAATGTCTTATACATATTTCGTATTAACCGTGATTTTAATCAAAATATGTAAATATTATCTGCATCTTTCGTCGTATATATTTATATAAACTATTCATTATGGAATCAATTGCTTAATTTAATTACTAAATTTCAATTCGTATTTACCTGTGTTCGTATTAACCGGGTTATGTGATTTGACATTTATTTCTAGTTATTAGCCGCATGAGTTCGTAAAAGCTTAAGTATTTTATGTTATTGCAACTTCCTTTATCTGTCATTTTTAGATTTTTTAATAATTGTACGTATTATCCGGGAATTTACTACAACTTCTTAATAAACGTTTGTTTAAATAATTTTTCAAAATAACATATCAGTATTAAAACTGGCGTAGGTAATCTTACACGTTATTTTACCTTATCATATTAAATTTTTTATATTTTACTCCAAATCTGTTCGTATTAACCGTGAATTCATACAAAACTTGCAGGTAAAAACAAGTTTTCATAACAACTATATTTACATAGAAGAATTTAACGAAATTTCATCGCCCAAATAATTAAAGTTCAAATTAATGAAAACGACTTGAACCCATATCCTTTAGTTTTCGGAAACTAATATGAATTATCGCCAATTCTTTTACTTCTTATAATTACAATTTATTTACTTAATGACTTATAATTACTAGATTGAAGTGCATGAAGTCAATGAATTATATTAACTTGAGTTCGTAATAACAATTATTTAACCAAACATATTCATATTAAGCAAATTACAAACTTTTTAAAATTTAATGGTGAATTTGATGTGATCTGCACTTCCCACATTTAAAATCCTGTCCAACTATAATCCCCGCATTCGCCCGTGCAAACCACCCCCCTTGCCGCCGCCGGCATCGTGTGCGAAAAGTTATAATTGGTTTAATCGTGCGCAGCAGATGTTCCAGCTCAATATTGTTCAATAAAAGCAACTTTCTCACCATGTCAAAACTTTCGACTTTCAATTGCAACACGATTCCCACCCGCTCCCCCAACCCCCAATAGCAATCAGTGGCAATCACAATTATCGGCAATAGCAATCAAAATCCAAATCCCAATTAACAGTTTAATGCGGTACCAAACGCGGTTGAAAGCCGACTGACACTTAATAGCGCTGTAATCGCAATGCAATTACTGCCGTGTTGAGTGTATCGTATTGAGGTCACGTCGAGGATGATGGCATGCTGACATGAATGGGGCGTATGCTCGCAGGGTCAAGAATTGGGCGCTCAAGTTCGGCGTCGACCTTTGGGAGTACGGCCGGCGGCTAACGCGCATGAAGGAGTTGCAGCGGGTAAGTGAGGTGACTAGGAGGGTGTGAGGATGTGCAGCGAAGTGAGTGTGCGTGTTGCAGAAGTATCACGATATCGACAAGAGCGTCATCCGCAAGGATGGATTGAAGATCATCAAGGAGATGGCGGCGGAGGTCAAGAACATGATGGATTTTAAAATGAGTGCTGTTATGGTAAGACGAACAGGGACTTGATAGGTTATGTAATATTTGGTAACCTGCACGCCATCTTGTTCACCGTGTGCAATGTCCCACAGCGAATTATGGACAGCGCCGAGCAAGCTGCATTGACGCCGCAATCGGACAACGGCCAACCATTCCGCTTCTACAACGCAGAGAAGCTCAACGCCTTCGGGGCTGATGGCAGACCGGCGGAAGGCACACGGGAAATGCTCCTGCATCCCAACCCGCATTTTGAGCATCTGCCCGTGAACACGTCCCTGAGTAGTGTGCTACTACCGAGGCACGTCGACGAAAAGGGTACGCGGAATAACTACCCACTTGTCACCCGTATTTGTTCACTAGCACTTGTTTAATTCACACTGCCCAAGATATTAAATTACACTCATGTCATGCTCCTTTAACTACTTCTGGATGCAGACCCGGAAGTGATGAATGCGGTGCAATGGTCTGAGCACTTGGACCCGCTCTTCGTTAACAACTACGAGAGTGACCCGTCGCTGTCCTGGCAGTTTTTCGGCAGTTCCAGTGGATTTCTCAGAAGATATCCAGGTTATTAACATTGTTTTCCGGTTTTCTTGAAATACCCCTAATGTTTAAATATACCTAATGAAAGGCATGGCATGGCCACCGGAAGACCCCACGTCCCAATGGCAGCGCGCACGCAGTGCGCGTAATATCTACGACTTCCGCTCATCTCAGTGGTACGTCTCAGCAACAACTTCCCCCAAGGACATTGTCATCCTAATAGACAACTCGGGATCTATGGCTGGAAAGCCAGCCTCACTTGCTAGAGCTACAGTAGACTCGATTCTCAACACCCTGTCGGATAATGACTTCGTCAATGTGTACAAGTTCTCTGATGGGACGGAGGAGACTGTGGCGTGTTTCAAGGACAAACTGGTTCAGGCCAATGACGAAAATAAGCAGCTGTTGAAGGATTCTATGAGTTCGCTGAGGCCAGAAAACATCGCGAACTTCACTTCGGCATTGGTGACAGGGTTTGAGATTTTACACAAGGTATAAATTTATCGGTTAAATTAATGTATCCGCTTAATAAACTGTAAAAAATGTAGTATAACCGGACGGGGAATGGCTGTCAATGTAACCAAGCTATTATGTTGATCACCGACGGCCCTCCTGCAAATTACAAGGACATTTTCAAAATGTACAACTGGCCCCACAGGCCGGTGCGGGTGTTTACCTTTCTCGCTGGGGAGGATTCAGGTGGGCAGGCAGAAATGCACTGGATGGCGTGTGAAAATAAAGGTTATTATACACGAATTAGTAATGAGAAGGAATCCATGGAGATGGTCCTCAAATACATTGAAGTGATGGCCAGACCTATTGTGATGTATCAGAATGATCATCCGATTGAATGGTCGCACGTCTATATGGGTGGTAATGTGCGTATAACCTTAAAAGTACTCTTGTAAGTTGTGCCTTCAAAGTCCTAATCTTTAATCATGTCTGTGTCTAGGCCGATTCCTTCGGTGATGATAGACGTGGACAGTTAATGACATCCGTTACCACTCCAGTTTTTGATAGACGAAATCATACGGTTAGTTTTAAGGTTAGGCTCAAGTTTTATAAATATATTACCCTGTTACTTACAGGTGCGCGTCGCTAATGTTTTGGGAGTTGTCGGCACTGATGTTTCCGTCGATGAAATTAAGAAGCTCGTGCCTCCTTACAAGGTAAGCCTTCTATTGATTCCCATCTTTTATCTTCTTTTCTTCACACGAATGATTTTCCCATGTTCGAGGTTACGGAGATATTGAAACTTGCTTGTGTCTTCCTCAGCTCGGTGCTAATGGATATTCATTCATTGTGAACAACAACGGGCACGCTTTGTACCATCCGGATCTGCGGCCTCTGGTGAGTAATAGAAATAATAGAACCGCGGCGTGTAAATGTGGTTAGGTGCTGAATGCGGGTCTTCTGCTTCTGCTCCGCAGCACAATAACGAACAATACGAGGACACCTTGGAGCCAGCGTATTGTTCCGTTGATCTCACCGAGTTAGAGCTCATTGAGACCGAGCACGAGAGGCCCAGAGAGAACCACTCTGCTCTTTTGGATGTAAGTAGATAAAGACCACTAACCTAATCGAACCTTAAATGTGTTACATACATTTCGTCGTGTTTATTTCTCGCAGTTGCGCCACGACATGATCGATCAGAAGCCGGGCGAGACGGAGTTCGGCGTGAAAGTACATTATGATAATATGGTAAGCATAAGTAAGCATAAGTGCAATGACATGCAGCGGCAATCGATACACGCAGAAGGCGCACTCACTTACTGACACCGCCGCCGCTGCCGCCGGGGCGCGGCACACACACCCACAGCCCCAAAAACAAGCGCGCTGACGATTTAATGGTTTGTTTTTAATGCGGCTCACTCCAGCGGCGGGTAACCACGCGGCGGTATAATTACTTCTACAACCCCATCGAGGGCACGCCATTCTCGCTGGGCATCGCGCTGCCGCAGGGTTATGGCATGTACGAGCTGGTTGCTGAACAGGAGATCAAACTTAGTCCGAAAGGTAATTTATGACGGCTCATAATATACAAACTTACATGAAAAGTGTTGTTTTCTTTTCGTTTAACAGTCGAAGAGTACTTCAAGGGAGACAACTGGAAGGTGCATCCGGACTGGTAAGTTTATCGCTGCATTGTCGTATAATCCATGTTCTTGGTGTTGTTTGGTGTTGTTGCTTCTTGGTTCTTAGTGTAAACCGGGAATTTGCTCGTGGCGCTTTCCAAGATCATTAAACTTTGCGGGTCAGCTGTTTGAGAGTTTAACACTGCTTAAATTTCAAACTCGTTTAGGTTATGTATCCTAATTTAACCCAACCTTCATGATACATTTAAGCTTCATTTCTAAAAAAGGGTTTATGAATGGGTCCGTTGAGGTCGAAGAGATAATGAAGAGGTGATTTCTTTTGAAGTGACTTTTTACATGTATGTGATAACCTCCTCCTCATGATCTCTTCGAGCATTTGAAAAAATGCAGAGAATACACAATAAATAGACAATGATGAACATGTTCTTGAAAATAATAATCTGACAGTGGCCTATTCATTGGATGAAATTAGTTTTGAGGTGACCTCAATCATCCTCATCAGTTCTCCATGATACACTTCAAATTTTACTTCTAACGAAATTATGATAGGCAGGTCTCTTCAAGAGATCATGAAAGAGACTATGCAGAGATCCAAGTAAGAGGTCACTTCAAAGTTATCACTTCCAAAGAAGAGATATTTTCATTTCGAAGTGACCTCATGATCTCCTTGATCTGTATAGCTCTTCATGAGACATATTTGATATCACTTCTAAACAGGAGACCGTGGAGAGCTCCATTAGATAGAGAAGCGGTCGCTTCAAAGTCATCGTTAAAGAAGAAGAGGCCTCTTTATGATATATTTAAGATTCTCTTCTAAATAGAATGTTTGACGAGGTCCCTAGAGGTCGTAGAGATAATGAAGTGCTCATTTCTAAAAGAGAGTGACTCTTCGAAGTGACCTCTTACATGTTCTCTTCGTGATCTCTTCGATGATTTGAAAAACCGCTTCATGATATATTTGTAGGTTGAATGGAGAAAGGAGACAAACAATGATGAACATTGATCTATTCATTGGATGGGATGAGTTTGAGGTGACCTCTTCAATGTCCTAAATCCCAAAGTTTGCTCTTAACAAGGAGATGATATAGAGGACTCTTCCAGAGATCAAAGAGATCTTAAGCAGGTTCAAGGAAGAGGTGACTTCCAAAGAAAAGGCATTCTCCTTCAGTGACCCCATGATCTCGTCAATCTGCAGATGAGATCTCTCTTCGTGATTCATAATTGGCAGACGCATAAAAAGATGATAAAAAGATCCCTTCAACTTACAGATAAGGAAGAGGCCATTTCTAGGAATGGATACCATGACTTGGAAGTGACCTCTTCCTTTAACCTGTTTATGATCTCTTTGATCTCTCGGCTTCGGTGACGCATTGGTTAGCAGTGCCGAACATCAGTGCGTGCCAGCATGGAGGTACAGGACCAATAGAATTGAAATATTCCTGACCGAGGGTAGTTGCAGTACTCCTCCTGCAAGGAAGTAGTACAATGGGTTCATGCCTTAAGGTGGCCCCAGTGCTGCCAGACAGTTAGTCTAGCCTCCCGTCAGGATAGATAGAATCTCTCGAAAAGATCTCTATATCATCTCCTTGTTGGAAGCAAGGAACATTGGAATGTATCATAGTGACCTTAGAAACCCTGTTCATGCACTCTCGTCGATTACTTAAATATCCTTTTCATGATACATTTCAAGGTTCTTTAATGAAGAGGTTAGGATGAGGCCTTTCGAAATGGCATATATAAAAATGTCACCTCAAAAAAAGAGCGTCTTTTTGAAAGTGATAAACTTGCTTCATGATCTCATTAACCTCTTATGCTACTCATCAAGAATTCCTTCTAACGCTGAGATATCAGCAAGGCGCTGAGACGATCGTAAAGAGGTCTCTTCAGAAAACGATGAACATGAGACCTCACATAAACCTATTTAAACCACTTATTCCTGGTATTTTCGTGATGGTAGACCTTGCAAGTATATTAGAAACGATGGAGAGACCACTTTATGATACATTTAAATTATTTAGTTGAGAGGTGGTTTGGAGTTACTGTAGTGAAATGAAATATTATGTCATATTTACTCTTTGGTTGCCTTCTTTGATTGCCATGACTTTCAAGTGATCTGTTACTTGCATGTGATAACCTCTAGTTATCCTCTTCATGATCTTTTCGAAATGATACATTTCATGGTTCTCTTGTAATGAAGAGATTTCTTCAAACTCCAATGATACACTCCACCTTCGAATCATATAGAAGTGTAGAAGTCTCTTCAAGAGGTGAAAGTCATCACTCCTAAAGAATCGAAATTCTTCTAACCTCGTGATCTCAGTCTCTTTTAAATAGGAGATCATAAAGAGGTCTCTGAATAGCGTAGACAAAGAAATGATGTCTGATCGACTTCTTGAATAAGCTTCTTTCGTCTTGATGTGTTCATCAGATCAGATCTTGCAGGTGGATTTTGAAGATTTCTCGAACAGATCATGAACGGATCACTTACTTCTTCTTCGAAAGTGACGTAGTCATCATCTTTGTTGGAAGTGAAACATAAAGGATTTATTTAACAGATCTATTGAAGAGTGCAAAGAAATTAGGAAGAGTTTACATCAACACCAAAAACAAACAACAACACCATCTTATTCAAAGAAGAGGTCACTTCAAGGTCACCACCTCCAATGATAACATAAAAGTGACCTCTTCCTTGATGCTTCCCGGAATTAACTTAATTAAACACATTATTTTCAAACTACAATTCGTGCGTTTTCCTATGTGCAGGGTTTATTGTGAGTACAGCAGTGGATCATCCGGTGAGCAGCGGTTTCACAGCGCAGAGGAACGCGTCCGCCACTTCTTATCGCGCAGCAAGCGTCCTGGCTGGAAATGGATGTCCCTGAGACCTAGATCCCCCACACAGAGGGAACATCATCATGTCTCGACTAAACTTGATAAGGATGCTTACTTTTGTACGTAATAAACATACCCACATCATCATAACCTCAACTATGTAATATTAATCGTACAAATGTGTATGAATCATGAATGTTTAAGGTGATAAAACACTGCTGCAATCATTGGTGCTGGACGCGAAGGTAACGGAGGAGGTGGTGCGCCACAGTTCGCATCCGTCGAGCGTGGAGGACGAACAGTACGTATTGATTTTCGTCCTTTTTGCGAGCGCGCTACAGCGTTGCATGCTGCGACTCACCCCACGCGTGGCGCACGTGTTTACACGGCGTCATTACCACCTCGCCGACTTACCACCATGACAGGATGTAATGGGACCCGCAGCCGAGTTTAACCAAACACGTCGATTTATTCACGCTCCGGAACAATTAAACGGATCATTCAAAGCAAATCAAAACAGAGCAAAGCAAAGCTTGGTAATGACAAACATTATACATTCCTATTACCCTGTTACTGTTAGTATGGTCGGCGTAGTCGGACTCTGCAATAAATTCCTAATAATGTCCCCATATCCTCATTTTATCTAGTTAATTAATGTTATGATAATTTTCTCAATGATTCTCTTGCACAATTATAGCCCAATTGCAACACTTTTGGTTTTATTGCAAAGGTAAAGTAATGCTGATTGCACTTATCTACCAGATGACGCGAAATAGTAGATAGTTAGTTTTGAGGTTAGCTGGTGTGAACATAGGGTTGCCTAACACCTAACATTTGCTAATAAATAGAATGCAACGTGGAAGCTGTGAGTATGTCGGAATTTCTAATGTAGGCAACCATTTCAGATGCTGTCAATGGTGATTCAACATAACTTTAGATTTAAGTTTCCATTATAAATTGCAGCTAACCTGGAAAATATTTAATTATGTCTTAAATTTGTACTAATTGGATCGTTTTTCTTCTAGTCGGGGCTTTCAGATGTTTGGTCTCACCATGTCTTTCGTCGCCACACGTAGTGGCCTCTTACGTTGGGTTGACCATAAGGAGATGACAGATGCTAATGGACCGTATGTCAACTCACACATAACCTAACTTAGTATATGTTAAGGTAAATTAATTATTTACTTGTTTCTGTAGACATTTCAGTGAACATAATGTACGCGCCATGGACGAAACATGGTTCAAACGCGCCGTCGATCAGTACTACATCGAACCGGAGAGTTTTGTGTATTCCGTACCTTTCGATGTTGGCAACACTGCAGAACCACTAGTCACAGCAACGCATGCCGTGTTTGTAGAGCATAAAGGACATCGTGCGCCTGCTGCTGTGGTTGGACTGCAGTACCAACATAGGATTTTAGCCTCGCATTTTGCGAACATAACGTCAGCGGTATAATATCAACCTTATCAAACATTAAAACTCAAGCTACTCATTTATTTTTGTTTTCTTGGTAAAAATAGTGTTCAGGATCTTCATCATGCAAGAAAACATGTGCAAGCGATGAGTTAGACTGCTATATACTAGACAACAATGGCTTCATTATCATTTCCGAAAACGCAGAACATACGGGCAGGTTTTTCGGGCAAATCGATGGGACCATTATGGATTCGCTTGTTCAGGACAAAATCTACAAGAAGGTCCCTGTCTATGACTACCAGGGAGCTTGTACTAATAACAAAAACAATTTTGGAGGGCATGCGCAAAAGCTGAGTGTATGTTAACCTAATAACCTGATTCTATAATTAACATAGACTACAATAACTAAATTATGTTCATATAGCTGGGAATACCTTTCCAATTCTTCATAACCTGGTTCACAAAACTCTTCGCACTCTGGAGCAGCTTTATTAAAGTCTCGTACGGATTGGCTTTCGCACAAGAAGGTAACACTTCCCTTACCAGGAGTTGCTTATAAATCCTATATGTTTCGTTTGTATATCTGTCAATTTAGATACATATGAAGAATACCCGTACGAATATAACCCGGAAGAAGGCCTCCCAGAAGATTTGGACACGATTGCTGGTCCCTTCCCGAATGTGCCCACGTTTGTAACACCACCAATTGAGTCCGACCCGATGGATGGCGTGGATATGGGTCAGTTCGGACTGCGGCGATGTGACAAAAAGACGGATCTGTATATCCTGCAACCGTCGAGGTTGAACACCAGTGGACAGAGCAATCCGCTCAAGGGGAAGCTCACCAACTGTCATGTGACCGGTTGCGAGAGGCCCTTCAGCGTGCAGAAAGTCCCGCACAGTAATCTGATCCTGTTGGTGGTCGACACGCTGTGTCCGTGTGGCAGCAAACAGTTGAGCATTCAACCGCAGGAGATTGTATACGATGGCGTAGATGGCGCTTCGTGTCTGCACAAACCCAAGGATAGTTTCTACCGACGAAGGCCGCCCAAGTGTATTAACTATCATCCTGAGGTTCGTGGACGCGAGTTCCCTCGCTATATATTGATTGTTATGTTGTGTTATATTAATATATGGTATATTATATTGTGTTATGTTATACTATATAAGTACATGCTGTATATTTACGTGTTCATAGGAAATAGAGATACACATATGCGGCTCCAGCCACAAAATGGCATCGGAGTGGTCACTTCTGCTACTATCGCTTGTACTCATCAGTTCGTCGCGATTACTCGTCACGTCGTGATTGTCCCTCGTCGACATCTGAAACAATCGGCGCAAGCAAACTAAAAAACAAAACGAAAATGGGGCGAGTTTGCGTCGGTAGACGTAAGTAGAGCTGATGATGGAGAGGGTGAGGCAAATTGTTGTGTATCATTTGCGTGTAAAGGTCATCATATCATACTACGAGAGAACTAGTTAAATTTTTTATATAATTTATATAAAACGATAAAATACTTTTTGGGTGTAAACTAATGTAAATACTGGTAAATACTGGTGCGTTTTGATCGAATCAAACATGGCAGACATGACTCAAAATGGTTGACATTTGACACGGGAAAAACATTGCAATTTTATGCAACTTTACGCATTGCAAAGCAACGCAATTGTCATGATGTTTGTTCCCGGGCGACAATAAATATCAACTATTTTGACATGATATGACAATTGACATTTGTGGCATTTGCATTCGTCTGTAAAGCGTTACTTTCACCAGAAGTACGAGTAAGTAAGGTAATGTTAGTTAAACTATGTATTTACTTACATGTAGCTTATGTACCTATCTACCTTTGGAACATGTTTGAGCCAAGTGGAACTGTAAAATTGTAAAAATGGCGAGGCTGGCAAAGTGTCAAGTGCATATGTACTTTGCTGCATTTAAAACTATGTAAGAAGTTATAATTTACCTTGGTTGCCTATCGTTTAACTGTCGTCTTTTGAATAACTAAATAATTGACTAAGTAATAAGCTAAACACACGACATTTACTAAATAATATAATGTGTAACTAAATATTGATAACAAGTCATGAGTGGATTGTAAGTAAGAAGCTTGTGTGATGTATCAGCAAGAATTGACAGTTGACAGATAAGGACGAAACAAATCAAAATCAAAAGAATTACACTGATTTAGAGTAGCGAATAATTCATTTAGGGAATTCACTTAGCAGTTATGTATCTCGTTAGTACTTAGGTGGATTTGATAGTTATTTAAGTGCAAGTCACTGGTTTTTAAGGTTAAGGTTTTAAGCGAGTTAATTTTTTTGAAAAGTTTTCTGGTGTGAATGTGGTAGCCTAGCGTGTTTGATACGGCCACCCTAGTTCTAGACGAATAACTTATATTAACACTAATTAACACTATTAAAAAACTGAGTCTTCCAACTAAAACAAATAATTAATTGTAAGTAATTGACACTGCGAGTGCACTCGCAAGTTGACATTTGACACTCATCACATTACACGATCACATCAAAATACACACGTTCACGCTCACACTCACTCGAATATTATATATAATATAGGCAAAATGTAGTGTTTACTATGTATTCCATTCGATCGAAAAGATGAAGTATGAGGGGAAACGTCGATAAATGCATTTGTAGCATTGGCAAATTGTTCATAAAACATGGCGGAAATTTTAACCTACTAAATCGATTCGCGAGAGTCTACCAAAATGTTTGTTGTCTGTTGTACTATGAATGTATAACATATACTAGACCTACCACCATAACAAAATATTTATCTTAAACGAATTGCATAGTTTTAATTAATTAATTATAAATTAATTAAATGATATATTTATCAAACTTTTGATTGATTCATTTATTGATGTCTTTTTAATTAATAAAATTAATTCGCTCAAAATCTGTGACATATTTGATGTAAATAAAGTTGCCTATAGTTATATATGCTTATTGTTACGTGTGTAGTTTCCTAGAGAGTTGATAGAGGGCGCCTGACTGGAAATCAAACCGAACGAACGCGGGTTCGCCGCCCAAACGATTTCTGTAGAATGCAAAAGGCGATTAAGGTTATAGGTGATAGCGTCCATTTTCGAAGAGCCCTAACGCCGATGCAGGCGCACATCCTCAGCGAATCATCGCCGCCAGCTTGCGCTCGAAGAAGTCCCGGCACGCGCCGTCACCAGGTATGTCAAAACAATTTTTGTTATCCGCTCGCCGAGACGGGAATTGCGCAGACTCGTACAAATATGGCTGTGCGGCTGGCTGTGCGACGGCGGGCGGGCGACATGTTACGTCGCCGCTCGCCGATCGATATTCGCGCGATGTGACGTACAAATGTCGGCCGATGCCAACGACGCGGCCAGGATGCCGCCGCCGCCGCCCGCGTGTGACTTGTGCTCGCGCTGCTCTGCGCCAACGCCGCGTCGCCCATGATGCTCTCGCATTAGGCGGACGCTGGCGGACCGTCGACGACTCTGTGCCAGACACAACCGACACACGCAGGTGCGTACGCAGCCGTACTAATAATTTTCACTGGGCCTGTGCGGCGCGGAGCAGACGCGATTCGCGTCTCCGCGTCGGCATGCATGCGCAGCACGTTGGGCCAGCACCAGGTAGGTGGACGATGGAACTGGTCCTGTTGTTGTTGCACACTGGTTGGGGATGAGAGTCTTATCATGAGACCAATCGGAGACATTTGGAATGAGGCCTGCACGTAGCCGAGGGTGGCCATCTTCTCCACGTTCAGCAATTGTTTGTATTGTAGATTATGTTTACTTGCTGTAACTATACTAGTTACAGCAAGTATATACACGAAACAACAAACAAATGAAACTGAAAGTTGTTGTACATGAAATGAAGTGAATATTAAGTTAGCCTGCAGTAATTATGATGTGATTTATTGATTTTATGTAGCTTATTTATTGCCTACGGGTTTGCAACCTAACATAATCGTATTTGCCTTACTTGAAATTAATACAAAAATGAATATTTTAGCTGGAAGCTACCCTGCATTCCGGGTATAAATAAATGGTGATGATGAACACGGCAAACGGCAGCCAGGCGGAGCAAATCACGATGGTGGTCCAAGACCCAGATGACATGTCGGACGACGATGATGATAACTGCCCATCGTCGCCCGGCTCCACGTATGATACAAGCACCGATTTTATGACGGCCGCGATGGATGACGAGGTGACGGCGCAGTTGGCCGCAGCAGGTCCGGTAGGCGTCGCAGCCGCGGCCGCAATAGTCTCAGCGAAGAAACGGAAGCGGCCGCATTCGTTCGAGACGAATCCGTCTATCCGCAAACGACAGCAGAATCGCCTGTTACGGAAACTGCGGCAGACTATTGACGAATTCGCGACGCGTGTGGGACAACAAGCGATTGTTCTAGTCGCCACTCCAGGCAAGCCACACACGAGCTACAAAGTCTTCGGCGCCAAGCCGCTGGAAGATGTGATCAGGAACCTAAAGTCGATGATTATGGAGGAGTTAGAGTCAGCGCTGGCGCATCAAGCGCCGCCGCCAGTACAAGATGATCCTACGCTGTTCGAATTACCGCCACTGATTATCGACGGTATTCCTACGCCGGTGGAGAAAATGACGCAGGCACAGCTGCGGGCGTTTATTCCGCTCATGTTGAAGTACTCGACAGGACGGGGGAAGCCCGGATGGGGCCGGGAATCGACGCGGCCGTTATGGTGGCCTAAGGAGTTGCCCTGGGCGAATGTACGGATGGACGCGCGGAGCGAGGATGAGAAACAAAAGGTTGGTATTGTTCGATTTCAGTAAATGTGTGTGTGATATACTTTTGACGACCGCTGATCTAATGATTGTTCTTCTTTTAACACAAGGATGGGTTTCAGATCTCCTGGACGCATGCCTTGCGACAGATCGTGATCAACTGCTACAAGTACCATGGGCGCGAGGATTTGCTGCCGGCGTTTAATGAGGAGGACGAGAAGGCGAACGCCGCTGCTACGGCCAATGCTAATGTTGGTACCGTTCTCAAGATGCACTCTTCGGGCGTGCACAAGATACAGATCCAAGCTAACGGCTCGCCGCAGATCATAGCCGCCTCGCCCGACTGTCTCTCGGGCTCGTCGGCGCAGGTGTGCCTCGACCACGCCGGATATAGTTCCGATGTCGATGTTCGTAGCACATGCAGGATTACTTGATGTCGTCATGTGTTATGCTATTCTTATTTTTCGAGTTGCGAATTTTTCGTCGCTGTTTATGATTTTTAACACTGGTCGAACTTGTTTGTGACAATGCAAAGGGTTATATTCAATTTTATTTTACTGCTTCGTATAAGTTGATGCAAATGTCGTTAATTCTTGAGGGCAATTGGAACATACGGCCATTAGTGTAGAAAGTCTAATACATCTTTGACTAATTGTAAGTGCTATTATTTGTGGGCAAACTTACATCAAATTTCAAAATTAGGTAAAAATGCAAATGTTTTTGAAATTTACGAAAAATTTGTACGTCCATCATTGCTTCTATAATTTGTGTACAAATTTTGAAGAATAGGCAGCAAATATAGCGGGAAAACACGGAAATAATTATGATTTATTAGGAAATTGAGATTTACTCTTTAAATTACCAAAAACTGCGTAACATTCAATTGTCATAAACAATTTCGACCCGATATTAGAAGTTCAACTTCGATTTACTTCCGTACATGAGTATGTTAGCTTGGTTTTGTAGAATTTCCCCTTATTATGATTTATTCTACAGTATTCTATACTATACAGATGTCGTTAGCATTATTATTGTATGCTTGTTATGTTTTCTATGTAGATATCCGCGCAGTACGCGCCAACAGTACTGCACACTATCACCAATGCGGACGGTACCGTCAGCATCGTGCAGGTAGACCCCAACAACCCAATCATCACGCTGCCGGACGGCACGACAGCGCACGTGCAAGGCATGGCGACACTGCAGTCCCAAGGCGAGACACTGCATGCCATATCCGATGGTGGGCAGACCGAAGTCATGGATCTTAATTCGGTCACGGAGGCCACGCTCAATTCCGAGGGGCAGATTATACTCACTGGCGAGGATGGACATGGTAAACTATTCAATTCTTTTCATTACATTTATATTTTACGGTATTCGGCATTAATAGTAACAAAAGTTTTGGGGGTAATACCGGATATTCCCTGGTTTAAGCGATCACTTGCTATTTCATCCTTCTCGAACATAATGAAGTTACCCTATCAATTCTAATTCAATATGATATTATCCAAATCTACTCTATTGCTTATAAACATCATCTTACCGTTTGTTTTCGAGTTTACGGGATTATTTCCTAATATTGTTTGTGGTTTCTGAGATTATTCAAACATTCACGGATACTTCTGAGTTATACTCGAAAATCGAAAACAAAAAGACGAAATTGCAAATGAATTTGATAATACACTGAAACCTCAATCTACCGGGCTAGGTGGGACAGCAGGCGTTCCGGGTGAATGAATTTTCGTGTTTAACGGATTTGCATGTATCAGAACATTTTAATTTTTATAGTGCATCACAGAAAAGCATCGAAAATCGCGGATAATCATATAAAATCACTCATTTCTCCATTCCGCAATTGTTTATTCAAGCTCAGAGCTTTTTGTTGTATAATAGGCTGTGATGTTGGTAAACCTCGTCCTTTTTCAGCGCAAAACCAAACAAATAATGCGTCATCCAACATTACATTGTTAGGTGTCTTCACCTTATCGTCTAAACTTCACCAGAATCATCTAAGCTGTCTTTTGCTATCATTACTTCCAATCAAACTGTGACACACAGTGACACTGTTGAAATTCCGACATCATAGATATCAGCAATAGATTTTAAGGATTCACCTTTATCAATTCGCCCCAACGCCTCGTGCCGATTTGCTAACTGCAGCGTAATTGAAAGGCAAGGTGTATGAGACTGGATGGTGTGAAGGTCTTGCGGGCGCTGTATGATTCATTGAGTCTTAAAACGCACGAAAACATAGGCTAAAACAGAAAGAAGAAAAGAAAAACAATCTGGGTTCGCGTTCGCTTAGCCGTAGTGAAAACACGCACCACGGGTTATCCGGAGTTCCGAGTGTACTGAGATCGAGGTTTCAGTATAATATCATTAGCAAAGAAAGACTAAAATCTGAAAAATACATAAAGAATAAACATGATTTTACACTTGGTCATTGTATTTCTAATTCTGAACCATTGTCAAATTGAAAATGCTTTCACTGCATTGATAGTGAAGCTAAAATTAAAATTTAAAAAAAATATTTATGTGCTTTATATGTTTGCCTTGTTAATTTTTACAAGACAAACGTTAGAAACGTTAATAGAAGCTCATGCAAAAAAAAAATCAGATGGTACTGATTCAAGATAATTCAAACGTTACACGCTACAAGCAATACTTAAACAAAATGATATTCTTTGTTATTTACAACTTAAAATCTTTACAAAATCGATATTATAGCCAAAAACAAAATTTTAAATACAATAGACTCTCGCTAATTCAAACTCTTCGTAATTCGATACTTTCGGTAATTCAAAAGTTGTTGTATTGAAAGGTTGTCCCCTTGAGACTAACTTGCTGGATAAAATCTTACTAATTCGAAACTCTTCTCAATTCGAACTTTTACGCGTGTCCCGTCAACTTCGAGTGTACTGCTTTTTTTAAAGAAATTTTAAAATTAAATCAGTATATTCTTTATTATTCGAATGCAATTAGAAAGACTTTATGGTTTTTCCAAGGCAAAACCTATACTAGTTTCTAAATTCGAAATTCTTCTCAATTCGAGCTTTTACGCGTGTCCCGTCAACTTCGAGTGTACTGTATTTTTTTAAAGAAATTTTAAAATTAAATCAATAGATTCTTTATTATTGTAATGCAACTAGAAACATTTTATGGCTTTTCCAAGGCAAAACCTATACTAGTTTCTAAACTAGGAAATCATTCTTTTAGGTTACTACAAATCTGAAAAGTGGGTCTTACAGGGTTTCTGAAATAACCTATTTGCAAATATTCCAAAAATTTCATCAATGTTTCTGAAGTTAGCCGATCAATTCCAAACTTACACGGTTATACCCGGATATGCTAGATTGCTTCGTAACTTCTTTCCTAGTTTACTCGCACATTTTC
>JAODVP010152706.1:0-11676 GCA_025400035.1 Tetradonia laticeps
TAAGAATCAATAAATATTTAAAACATACTTTACATCTTCCCATATTTTCATATAACACATTTGCCTATAATGTTACTGGTTGCCTACAACAGTGCCGCACAAATTTTAGTACGTAAATGATACGAACTGCTCTTTCTAGTAGTATATGGGTAAATATCTCTGATTGTGAGTAAAACTCTGGTTATCGAAAATGTCCGAAATACAGGAACGTCAATTATCCGACTAATGAGACTCTTCAGAACATCAGCTGGTTACAGCTACCTAATTGAACAACACAAGGAACGCAAGTGTGTGGTGTAAACGCAGCATTACAAAGTATGCTACGTATGCTAAATCTAAATAGAGAGTGGAGTGAGCTGTTATTCCAATGTTAGTTATGCGTTCTACGGTAATAAAGTGCATAAACTAATCACAAATTGCTCTGAATCATCAGCGATATCCCCTTCTAATATTTGTTTAACGTATGAGTGTATAAGCAAGCGGTACTTATGAATTTGGGCTTATTCAACCGAGTTAACCTGAAAGTGAGTACTCCTCGAACGCCTCGAACAATTTCAATCAAAACCGCCCACTTCATATGACATCAAATGTTTTCATTGTGTTATTTTCCAGGACACTCCAGGTAACAAAGGCATGTATTCTGAATGGACTTCCTTGAGTCAACAGGTACAGAACTTTGGAGATGCAGGACACAGTGTGCTGGAGAAGTTTGGAATACAGCCTAGCAAAGAAGTTACTAGTCAGATTGTCAAACAACTGGCTAGTAACCTAGGACACACTCAAGTCCCCGAGCCTAGTCAACTAGGCACTGATCATGAAGTGCAATGGTGCATGGAAGTTATTTGCTTTGGTCTTTCTTTACCATTTACAGAGCATGAAGCAATCAAGGACTGCGCCAACATATACTGTGAATGGCTGACTGCTTTGTTGCCAGCTGAGCCCAGGGTATGTGTGCCTAAGCCGGTCGTGGACGATCCTAACGTGTATTCTAGGAAAATCATTCAACATTTTCACTATTTGTTTATTCCGCGGAAGGGAGAAGGTGAGTGTTGTTTACTTGTGAATTAATGTTGTGATTTGATGAGTATTGTTGTATTGAATAATCTCTAATCTGTTGTTTCATTTTGCAAGACTGGGCTTTTATTTATCAGGATAACTTGGGTATGGCTTTTGTTTGTTTCCAACTAGACTTTAATTACTATACTATAATCACTTACTATATTGATTGGAACACTTGCATCTGGACACTAGACAATTTATTTTATAAAGCACTTTATAGCATGTTATATTTTTCTTTATAGCTTATAATGCCTGGGCTATTATAAGAATATAAAGAATTTAGAACAAATCAGATTTAAACCACACCTAAAAATTAAGAAGTACGAACTGGAAGACACATTTTTATTTCTCTCAAATTAAAATTACAAATATTGAAAATACATAATTTCATATTTTTAAAACAGACTGCACAAATTAATTCATTACAACTACAAATTTTACACACTAGTACTTAGAGTACATTGGTTTTAAATGCAAGTTTTTAGGTTATAATAATTTCTCTTATGTTCCACATAGGAATTGATATAATAAATCGACAGGCAGTTGTCTGCCATCGTGTGCTTCGGACACTTCAGCATATAGCTCAAGAAAGCAAGGTTCTAGAACGTTCTACGTGGGAATCTCTGCTACTGTTCTTATTGGCTATAAACGACACGCTTCTAGCGCCACCTACGGTGAAAGATGACGTGGCTGATCAACTATGTGAGCGTATTCTCAGCGTGTTGTTTGAAATATGGCTGCTGGCGTGCGTCCACAATTTTCCATCACCTCCGCTCTGGAAAACCCTGCGCGAGAGTTGCATGAACTGGAGACATCGTATCGCGCTGGTTGAACAATGGAATCGAATAAATTTAGCCTTAACCTCGAAATTGCTAGCGTTTATGTATGGGCCGACATTTCCCGAGCTTAAAATCGGTTTGTACATGATTATTACTTCATTAATTCATATAATTTAATAATGAATTAAGTATTTCATAAATATTATGCTCCAAATAGGTGAAGATGATCTAATCCCATCCGGAATGTCAAACGATTGCATCGCACAAAGTTGGTACCGCTTCCTGAATACGATTGGTAACCCAGTCCAGCTCACCAAACCAGATGTCATCAGCCAAACGCAGAAATTCATGCAGTTCGCATTGAGTAGTCCAGGACCAGCTGTTGCAGACCCATGCCAACATCCCAGTCTGCAGTCCCTGCCTTTGATCTTCCTGAAGGCGATGAAAGGCATCGCAGGACAAGTGGACGCGTTTCTAGGTATAGCGCAGCCGATTTCCTGGGAGACGATGGTGATTGGTGGAGGGAGCGAAAAAGCTAAAGATGGCGGTACTCAAGGCGCTGCGACGCCTTCACCCACTCCGCCGACTCAACGCCGTCTGGCGAAAAGTTTCAGCGTTGCTCCTTCTTCTACTTCTAAGGGTTAGCGCACATTTGACACTCTGGCTCACTGCTTTCCACTTGTTTGTATCGTTCAGCGATGTATTTGTTGATTCACGTAGGTTAATTCACTTAGAATGCACTGCACATAGTTTGGAGGTTAAGATCTGCTAGTTTAGCTTATATTCCGGTAGTTTAAGTATAGATTGAGCTTAGGCTTGTAGTTTGGTGTATATTGTTGAACTTGTTTATCTTAGGAGCACCAAGGATTTCTTTGATGGGTGTAACTACAAGTAGAGCTTCTGCGAGCATTCCTAGTTCAGTTTCCAGTAGTGGACCTTCATCTACATCCAGTTTACCCTGTAAGTTCTTAAATTTTACTAGAATACTCCCAAATTTCAACAAGTTTCAGCATGTTTTGGGTGAAAATTCATGCTGTATATTGTTTATATAGCTTTGTCATCAATTGGGAGTGAAAACCGTATTCCTCTTGCACCAGACCGTCCAAAATGCAACAGTATTCTACATTTATTCGGCGAGTGGTTGTTTCAGGCAGCTTTTATTGGCACCGAACTTATACAAAGTAAGTTAACATCATTAACTCGAAATAATAACACATTGTTCATTTCTGGGGAACAAGTGAAACGCGCCGGATCAGCCAATATGATTTAGATTCATCAGTTAGTAAACAACGTTGCTTCATAAGCAATAAGGCTTGGTTTGTATAAACTCACGATTTTCATTAATCAACTCTGAAAAAATGAAGTCTTATCTGGATCTAATTTTTTCACAAAATATTCTACAAATTTTTCCGAATCTAAATCATTTTGGTTGATCCGGCGCGCTTCAGTCGTTCCCTTGAAATGAACAGGGTGTAATTGTACTTGTCAGGGCAAAATATAGTAGATAAACGTCCGAGTTCAATTGTAATGGAGCAGAAAAGCTCAGCAGGATCGATTGGTTCCATCAATGATCCTGAAATTCCCTCAAATCTCACCATAGACAAGTATGAGAGTGGAAGAGCCGAAGCTCTCGGTACTTTATGCCGCATAATGTGCTCGAAAAAGACAGGAGAAGAGATTTTGCCGGTGTATCTCGCGCGATTTTACTTAGCAGTACAGCAAGGATTGAAAGTTACTGCTAGTCACAAGGACTGCGGGGAAACTGTCATTGCTATTTTGATGAATTCATCGGATTTGTTTCGCTTGGACTTGGATGGGGTGCGGGTACTAGTTCCGGATTATATAAGCGCTTTGGAGATTGTTTTACCGGATAAGAATTTGAAGTTTGCGACGAATATGTCGAAGAATGAGTTACGCAAAGCTTCTATTCATCTATTACTGTCAATGTTGGTGTTGCCTCTGCATTTTCAGAATATTACTATTAAGGAGTTAATTAGTACAGGTATGTTTGTGTTTTTAGTCTCCTCTCTACTTCCTTCCCATGAGTTTTAATGATGGAAAACGCATTTTTTGCAAATATTTTGTTTTGAATAGAATTTAAATATCTTGTCACTTGCCTAGGTTCAACAGATCGTCCAACCACATTCGGCCAACTAAAACCACGATTAATGAATCTTGTAATTAACGCCCTACAAGTCGAAAACGATCCGCAGAACACTCATATGTTACTAGGCGGGTTATTCCTCTGCGTCCAAGACGCTTCGATTTACGAAAAAGTGGAACAAGTGACTCAACCCGCCTCTGAACCCACTACAAATCTTCTCTGTTCAGGTAACACTTGGTTGGGTACACGTATTTTGGGAATTGATAACTTTAGGTATCATTTGCTCCAATTCCAGCCATAATAGTAACAAAACTGGAATTGTAAATAATTTTTTGCGTTCACCAACCTCCCAATTGTTTCAAACCTGTTTGTTTTCACTGTTATCTAATTAATGTAATATTCATTGATTCATGAAATCAGGAAACAGTTGGAATGTCAGTGACTTTTGTCCGCATCTTGCACTGTTTTTGCTACTTGGCTTTATTTTTATTTGATGCTTCTTTAGTTTCGGACACGTCGAGTACCATAAGCAGTTCGTATTCAGACTCATTTATAAGTCCGGATCTGTCCGATATCCAAACTCCAGGTACGTGTGATCATTGGTTTTTCATTCAAGTGTGAATAATACAAGTACATGTGTTCAATACTAATTACCTCGGCAACTAACACGGCTTTGGGGTGTAATTAATTAATATGGTATGGCATGAGAGTAATTTAGGTTAGGAACGGGGACTGTAGAATGCTTAATAACATCGTTTCAGATTCAGCTCACGGTATTTTTGTGAGAGCCACGTACTTGGTTTGTCATCGGTTGATTTCTTCATGGAAATCGGACTTGAATATTTCCCTAGCGGCTTTGGAACTTTTGTCGGGATTGGCAAGGATTCATATTAATGATCAGGATGGGAAAATTAAAGGTAAGATTCAGGTTTCAATTACTCAAATAAATCCGGTTTGGACATGGCTTGTTGTGACCGTAAATATGATTGCGGACGGCGTGGGGTTTGAACAGTTTGAACCATAAAGCCTAAAGATGAAACAAATTTATAAAATTGTATTCCCACCATTCTAGACGCTTGTATAAGAGCTGTCAAATGGATTTGTGATTACATAGTCCAACAATGTTCGCGTCCCCCTCAAGCGCACTCCAAAGATTTACACTCTACCATCGTAGCCGCTTTCCAATGTTGCTTAGTGTGGCTCTTAGAGCATCCGTATCTCCTCCAAGATAAGGAATGCCTCACACGCGTCCTTGAAGTCGCCGAGCTCGGAGTCTCTGGTACCAAATCCGTCGGTAAACCAGGTGATAAGATTAAAATGAAGGAGGATAAAGAACTCAAACCAGTCTCGATGCGAGTACGCGACGCTGCTGAGAACCTACTCACTTGCATTCTTGAACAAGTCGGTTATTTCCCGAGCGAGTGTGGTCCCGAATCCATCAGCAGTTTGCTTGATGAAGCCTTACTATTACAACATTGCAATTCATGGCCTGGAGGATGCACAATACAGGAAAAGGCCGTGGAGCGTTTTCGATATTTCATCTCGGATAATGTAATGCTAGCCTTGCTGGAGGAGCCACTGGGTAATGACCAAGACCCGCAGCCGACTGTTACAGTATTGATTCGGGGACCTTTCGGCCGACATGCGTGGACCATGCAGTTGAGACATCTGCCTAGGCATAAATCCGGCACGAAGTATCATGCAGCTACCATGGGGAGGCCGGTGGTGATGCAGGATGCGCCTGTGAGACATGTGGTTAGGCAGAAATATTTTCCGGATAGCGTGGATCGAGTGCAGCAGTGTAAGGTGGACCAGAGTATTCCTACCCTCGAAAGTGTTTTTGATGGGAACGAGGAGGCTATTGAGGAGACGAATAAACTAGCGCAGTTGATTGGTAAACAAGCGGCTTTTGAAGTGGAGAGGGAAGGGAGTATTGATGAGAGGGAGACTGAATGTTCGCCACCTAGTGTGGTACATGAATTCCAGACTGCGAGGTTGTTTTTGTCGCATTTTGGGCTTTTAAATTTGGATAACGATGTAAGTCTTAAAATATCTCTTCGATAATATATCTAATAAAGGGTAATCCAACAGCCGGAAGGAAATGGTCCTTCTTTAATAGCAATCGACAGCAGTTCTGCCGATTTCTGCAAAGATTTATCAACTCTCGATGCGATGAGTCCCAGAACTTGTGATACAGTCCACGTGTTTTATGTAAAGTCACAGCAAACCAATTTCCAAGACATTTTGAGCAATGCCTTGGTTGACAGTGTGTTGTCTCCGTATTTCCTGGAGTTTCTAAAGTCGTTGGGATGGGTGGTGAATGTGTCTGGACATCCTGGGTGGACTGGACATGTTAGTACCAGTTGGGTGATTTCAAGTTCCGAGAATGTGGCGACTGCTGGTAGCTATGACGGACAAGCACAGGTTCTTTATTGGGCGGACGCTTGTTCTGAAATTGCGTTTGTCATGCCTTCGATGCTTAAGCCTGCAGTTGATGCTGAAACGCAGTATCAAGCTGCTAGTTTATCATGTAAGACTTTACTTCTTATTCATTTCGTTTTATTTGTCTTGATTTACGTAAACAGCGTGGTATGAACGAAGCTTATCTGAACAATCAGGAAGAGATAAACGTACGCTATCCTTGGACCTTGATAAGCAATCGCAACCTGTTCGACGATTAACACAAAGATCCAGTTTACATCCGCCTACAAATACGAAAATTATGATTGTTTGGTTGGAGAGTTACGAGGATCACTTGAAGGTCCCGATTGGTACGTTTTTTGCTTACTCCATCTTCCTAACCTTACAATAAATATATGATTCAATTCTAGATGATTTGTTAAACAGCATGCACACAGGTTTAGAGACAGGACCAACACGTCCCTCTGATGTGTTGGTGATTTACTTGCATTTAATGGCGTCTGGTTTATTTCGCGTGCATTTACAAGGTCCAAGTGGGCGAGTAGGACTAGCTTCGCCGTTAATTGATAACACGAATGCAAATTCCAACCTGTTCCGTGGCCAGGCACCTAGCGGTCGTGTGGGACTTGCGTCTCCGCTCATTGATGGGATGATCGTAAGTCGAAGAGCGTTGGGACCACTTGTTCGACAAACAACATTGAATATGTCGCGGCGCCGACGATTGGATTCGGATAGGTATTATTTTAAACTTACATCAATTTGGAAGTTATTACAGCCTTTGTTGGGTATTTTACAACACATTTCTTTAATTACAGTTATCAGCCTCCGCATGTTCGCCGACGCTTTAAAATACAGGAGATTGTGCAGAAATATAAACGTGAGATGACGCCCCCAGAGCTTCTTACTTATCTATTTAGCAATCCTTAGGTCCAACGAAAGATATAAAGTAATTTATTTTATTTATTTTTATTTAGTTGTTATAAAGAATATTATTTTATGCTCTCACATTCCGAAAGCTACGCAGGTGCGTATTAATAGGATGGTCATGCTTTTGACCAGTTCGGTATTATATTATTTGGTATAATAATATAGATCAGGTCTGTCAAGGTCATGTACCTTCTGGCTTGGCTTGAGCAAAAGTGCACAACGTTGACAGGCCTGTTATAGATCGTATATTAGTATCATCTCTATATAACCATTACCGATGTGGGTTAAACCGCATATGCTTTTAAATCAGGGCCTTTATGGGCCTAATCTAAGCACAGACTAGAACTGATACTATTCATGTGAATGTTTGTGATTAATATATATGTATATGACTTAAAAATGTTCTTAAAATAGCGTAATTATTATTCTGATCTGGAAGGCTGCGATTTCTGCCCTCTATATATCATAGAATAATAGTTATAAAAACATGTAGTGTGATGTGCACGTTGAACTAGTTTGCACGTTAAAATCGCTGGCCTTCGGAACAATATTTCTCCTTCAATATTTATTATAAAAGGACTTTTAAGATTGTGGAATTTGGTAACCATATTGCTTACCGATTTTACAATAATATCCTCTTATCAAGGCAACATATCACCATGGCGTCTTCTATCTGTCGTAAAAGGCGACTAAAGGAATCCACCCCTCTCCGGTTGCAGTATCGTGACTAATATTCTTAATAGAGACAAACGAGATGCGAGTGTATCTTAGGGAGGCATTATTATAAAACCCTTTTTTTCTATATGAGCCTATAGCACTGAAGAAACAAAGCTTTAGCATTCTTCCGGGAGATATAAAATTGCCTTAGTGTCCCTCAGACATCTTTTATGATAAAGGGCTTCCTTGAAACTCTTTCTCTTGGGAACTACGGCAATAGTGGTCTCGGTGGAGCATTGGTTAGGAGCGCCGAACATCTGGTGCGCGCCGGCATGGAGATTGTAGGTTCAAACAGCAGCTGCCTTGCTGGTGATAGACAATACGTATACTGAGTTTGCCAGGGAGGAAGGTAGAGTCTTCGGTGAAAAATTCTTGACCGCGGGTGGTTGCCCTACTCCTCCTGCAATGGAGTTAGTACAATGGGCCCAAAGCTTAAGGTGGCCCCAGTGTTGCCAGACAGTGAGTCTGGCCTCCCGATTGATAGATGGATAGATAGAACTATAGCACTAGAAAAGTAAAGATTTACCACCAGGGTATATTCATTCCGGAAACGAACGTTTTCGCCCTCCGTGAGATACTTTACTAACCTAAAACCTACAATAAGTCATAGTACAAAATAAGTTTAAAATCGTAGTGCTAACAGAACGAAGAGACTGTCAAGGATATTAAAAAAAAACACCAAGTATTGTATATTTAAATAATACTAACTACCCCGCATATTTTGTTTCATTTTGGCCCTAGCAGCCCGGGCTGTTTCTCTCATTATTCTATAAGCTTCCTTATCGTATTCCATCTTGAATTCGTGTTGCGAGTTCGAAAGAGATTGAAACCATCGCTTGTTCAATGGCATAGGGTCTACTGCTTCATTTGGTTGATAATCCCAATCACACCGCTTGGAATTTGAGAGAAGTATGTAGAAAATAAGTGACATTGTTATAAATACTCCCACAATTCCCATAATCCCCTGCCATTCTGTAAAAGAATTATTCTTGGCATAGTACCCTATGCAAATAGAACCCACAGCTCCCATGCAGGCGCCCAGTGCATTGACCACAGCCATGATGAATCCAGGATGGTTCCGACTAATTTCGAGAATATTTACGAAGCCTCCTGAATAATGAAGTCCTTTTAGGAATACCGCCAGTGCAAAAGAAATCATGGCGCCCACTACGTGGCATTTACACATTATCCCAACACAGATAAAGATGAAGCTTCCAAAATTAGAAGAAACAGTGTAAATTTTCCGAATTAGCGTCACACTGAAATTTTTCTTTTCAATCAGAAAATCCGCTACTATGCCACCGACAAATCCTGAAAGCCACAGAAGAAGATACATGAGTCCAAACAGAGTGTTGTCGACTATATTCAAGCCCATGACTTGATTTAAATACTTCGGGAAGTTATTCACCAGTGTGAAGAGTACAATATCGTGACCCATTTGCATTAGGATGATGCCATACACACATTTGTCTCGGAAGATTTGCTTGTAGGGCGTTTTCAGCTTTTCGGTCGGTCGGACTGTTGCTTTCAAGTACTCCAATTCACATGGGTGAATTTTGGGATGTTTGACAGGCTCGGAAAATACATACACTAGATGTAATAAACAGTAGATGCATCCCACGCCAGCCCAAATATAGAAGACCAAAGGCCACCGTTCGAAAATATAAAGAAGAGTTCCACTGCATAGAAATCCCAGACTCAATCCGACTGAGTGCGCTGCAAACACTGCTGCCGTCACTGTTGAGCGTTGAAACGATGGGATCCATTGTATGATTAAAGACGACACTGTTGGATAGAGCACAGCCAATCCCACACCCGAAATAACCCTCAGTATCGCCACAAGCCACCATGCTCCATTCAAGAGGAGCAGGGCAATGGGTATTAAGCATGTTGCAATTGAAGATAGCAAGATACCAAACAAGAGTATATATCTGGCTCCGAAATTGTCACAGTAGATTCCAGCAGGGATGTGGGCAATGACGTAGCCCACGTAGAAAGCGGCCAAAGTGTATCCCTGCTCTGCTTCGGACCATTTCAATTTTCCGCCGCCGATGTTTTGGATTGTTATGAATTGGTGCGGGATGTTACACGTGGAGTTTTTGGCTTCACGCTCCACCATTTCGACGATGGTGATGTTCAGGGACACACGCTGGCAGAAACTGACTACAACTGCGAGAAAGGCGAAGATGGCGGTGACTATGCGCATTTCACCGATGAGGCAGATACATTGGCAGTAGATGAATCGAAAACCCATTTTGTAAGTGGTGTTTTATCAATTTCATTGATAACCATATAAAGTCTTCTACATATGACAATTCGACTGACAATTTTGATTGATTGACATCACTGACTGCTCTAATCGGTTATGACTATATACAAAATTAAACTTACAGCACTCGAACACTATAGGATCAAAGAATTCGTTGTGATAAACCAGAACTGGCGTAATTAGTATAACTTTTGACTTGACCAAGCTGTAGCTTGTAGCTTTGTGTATGTGCCCAGGTGCGTGGACACTTGTCCAATCATTGAACTTCACTTCAGATTGTCGATTTTTTGCTGCAGGACTAAAAACTCACTAAAGATGTTTGTTACTGACCTCACATCAAAGAAATACACACGTGTTTGGTGGGAAATTCTAGTCCTATAGTATTCTGCGTTTGTAAGTCAGTTTGTAAGTAGAAACTGCTGCGTAAATAACTCGTTTTCTTTCGGGTTGCAAGGGTACGCGCGGATGGTGAATGTGCTAGCGAGTGAATTTAATGGTTAAACATTATGCAAACGTTTAAATATGTATTCTTTTGATAGAAGTCCACATTACAGAGGTGAATTTGGTAGAAGTTTACTATAGTGGGACCAAACAAAGGTCCACAATTGGGAGGTGTCCACAAAGGGAGCTTTTACTATATTTCTTATATCTAAGTACCAAGTACTAATGTATCTTAATCATAACAAATCACTTTAAATACTTTCACTTTATCTCCTACAACAGATCAGCTCTTTTTTGACATCGAAGTAAACTCTTCCATTTCCATTGTTGCTTTGTTTCAATCCTAATTGCTGATTACTAGTTCTCATATTGTTCCCATATTTTCTTCAACTCCATTCATACTTTCGATGAATTGCAGAAGCGTTTTGCATTTCTTAACAGTTGTTTATACACAATTATGAAAGCAACAGGCGAAAATGTTTTATATTCTAATATTACTGTGATATGATTAGATCATCAATGAAACTATTATATATTTATCTACATCAAAACATATTCTATAGTAAATAAATTATTGAAACAACTGAACGAAAATTACAATAAATTCAAAATTTAATATTCTTAGAAGAACTGCTTTTTCCTCCATGTTAAAAATGTAGATTCAAATTGTAATTGAAAAGATTCTGGTAACCGGGACTTGCCTTACTGCCATTACCAGCCTCAGATGTAACAATTTGAATTATCTTATCTACATACAATTAAATATAAATACAGGGTGTACCGAAATTCAACGATAAGCCGTAGCACTTTTACGAAAATCTTGCAAATGTGATGTGTTCTTGAATCCTGTATCATCACATTTGCAAAAGTACATGTGATTGAATTTAAAAAAAAATTTAACCATCGTAACCTAGCCTACCTATGGATTACGACTTATCATTGAGTTTCAGGACACCCTG
>JAODVP010152926.1:0-19406 GCA_025400035.1 Tetradonia laticeps
GTTTAAATGGCTGTCACATTAAACAGCCTGTGGAGGTTGTTTAAAAAATTGCTTACATAAGCATTATCAAGGCATCGTGCATGAAAAACAAAAGCAAATATACAGTGTTTTGCTATGTAAAAAGTAGATTAAGTTAATCAAATGTTTAAAATGTTAATTTTTTATGAATAAGGCCGTAAGTACATAACTTAATGGAGTATATGACACAATTTTTGTGAAAAAATATTCAACAACCTGTGAAAATTTATAGTACCAATGAATTCACACAGTTTTTACTTTCAAACTTCATTAAAATGAACCAGTTCAACCACGCTGATATTAATTCCAACAACTCACTCGTAAAAGTCCCCACAAATTATCCCTGGCTGTGGTAGTACTTTGGATGCATGAGTAGGAAACACTGTAGGTTTGAGTGGGGCTCCAGAACTATCCTCAAACCATAGGAAATACGCATAGTTGAATGTAGTGTCTTTCCACATTAAGGACAGGTGCCCGTCTTGAAGGTGCGAACGTGAAAAGTTGATCATTGACCATATCTGAGGAAAATATTTTGCATTTAAAAAATAATAGGACCATGGATAACATTTTTATAGCTTGTAGCAAATTTCAGACTTCTTCTTGTTAAGAATTTAAGTTTAATGGTATTTTTCGTAATTCTGTTAGCTAGTCAACAAACAACAATTTTTCTGTACTAAAATCAATCAAACAGACTTTTTCGTAAATTTAGATAGCTTTAAGTGTATTACAATTTTCAAGACAAAGTTCAGCAAAAGTGGAACTTTCACTACTGTGGGCAAAAAATCTTTTATGTTTCATTTGTTTTCGTTACGATATGTGAGTGTTTGTAAAGTAAAGTATCAACAAGCCCAGAAAAAATCCCGAAACAACTTCTGAAAATTTGTTGTATAGTTCTGACTCAACCTGTAGTGTTCCTGTTGTGTAATCTAAGAAAAGGCCATGTCAAAAGGAAAAATTGCCACCAGCAATAGTAAATGCGTTAAATATGCGGCTACCCTATGTTACCTTGTTTTTAGTAAGAGTATTCGTCTGCTCAGAATTAAAATCCAAACTCGGCGTAGTCACTCGATGCGAGTTACGATCGATGTAGACAAAATGCACAAGTCCGGGAAACTCCTCTAGATACTTATTGATCGTTAGGGAATCTCTAGTAAATATTATGATTAAGGCCAATTAATAAGCCAAACTTATTCGAAATGCTATACAATATAATAGGTATGAAAAGGATATGATCCGAGAGAGAAGTTCTTCATTGCTTTAACCTTGAAGAAATCATTATAAGTCGATAATTTCTCCTTCACAATTTGCGATATTTCATTCACGAGCAACTGCGAAGACTTCAACACAGTCTGATCAAACGACGTAAGAGAGAGAATTTCCTTCAAGCAGTCCAATAGAGTTGGCGTGGATGATTCTGCCCTCAAAAGTGCATCCATTGATCTGCCCTTGATAAACTCCGCGTACTTCTTCTTCATGAGATCCCACACAGATACCAATTGCTTGTAACAACTCTCAATTGAGTTGTTCTTGGATTTCTTCAAGTTGTCACATAATTTTTTCATAGAGGTCTCCAAGTTCTCAAAGCTTGGACGCAAGGTCTCGACTTGTCTTTGGATTTGCACGGTTTGTAGGATGTGAATATTGGCGAATGTATTGTAGAGAGCTGTACTTATAGGGGCAGAGCCGATTTCCATGAGAACGACCAGATACACACCACCATCGCCAGTCAAGGGTTTCATGTGTACTGCATGAGGAACACATTTGGGTTCGTAGTTATTTCCGTTTAACAGAAGTTGGTGACTGACAAGGTCAAGACGCTGGTCAGGCTCAAAGGCTTCCACCAATGATCGGGTAGAATTTATGGGTGAAGAATTAGGACTGTAAAATTCTTCTTCGCTGTCAGATTTGTCGGATTCTGATTCGAGTTCAGTGCGTGGCGGTTTTTGAAGTGTTTGGCACAATAGAGTTAGGAATACTATATCGGTTGGGCTTAATTCCGTTGCGTTTTGACTAAAAAACATTTTTACATAAAAATTAAAATAAATTACACATGTGTCAACATGAATTTAACACTTTTAATATTGAAAATTTCCAGCTTACCTAGAATAGAGAGCAAGGAATTTATTTTCGACCAATATTAACGCGTGGCTCTTATTAGACTCCGTTTGACAGCGTAATTTGTCAATGGCCTCTTGAAGAATGGCCAAAGTATTGGAGTTTGTGTCTGTGTTAACCATCAATTGTTCAACTGCTTCAACAAACACAGCTTGATCAGTGGCCTGAAGATACGACCATGAATCCAGTAGTTTGGTAACCAAACTTGCTAACTGGGGATTGCTTTTTAACCTTTTGAATAGAAAAACTTTAATAGACATAAATATGAGTACAACACCATTAATCACAATGATTTTAATAATAACTTACATCATTACGTTTGGTCCACAAACATATCTAACCATTGTCACACATATGTTGAGAAATCTCTTCAGTACTGCAACTTCTTCCAAACCAATGCAAACAAATAAATAGCCCATATACTAAACAGAAACAAATTCTTTCATAATTCTGTCTGCCTTTTACATACAGTCAAATTGAATTTAAGCCTTACATCTTCAAAAGTCATATTCATTCCTCCTTGGCATTGGATTGAAGTATAAGAATTGCCAAATTGGCAGCTCATAATCCTTTGAGAGGTCACAATGGGTGAAAATATTTGAACAATCACATTGGTCATCAACTTATTATCCGAGTGGTCAGGAGCAAGCAGATTCTGACTCTGGGCAAATGTGTTCACATGTTTGGCAAACTTTCGGTTGTACTTGGTGTAAATTACGTCGTTTATGTGATCGAATACTAATATGCACTTCATCTTGAGAAATTACTTAAATATTTCTTGCCTTTCACCAGTGCTGGATAATAAATAAGTGATACGATCCGGTATTTCAGTGCATGGTTTACATCGCTTACATCTCTAAAATTCATACATAGGAGTGAGACAAGGAAATAATGTAATCTAATCTCTGTTACCTTAATATGGATCAGATTGCAATTGTCGTATAGGTTGCATATAATTGGTTATTATTGGTTAATGGCGTTATTGGTATTTTATAATACAAAATGAGTGCAAATGCAAATAGAATTTATAGAATTATTATGTACTGTAACTGGTATATAGGAATTATATTGTCAGTACATAGATTTATAACGTGTTACCTTAATATTTAATTTAATCTGCGCCTTTAATACCTTTTTGATACTTTATTCCCTTCTTCTTTATTTTCGTTTCGTCCGCGTCATTGGTTTCGGTGCGGTCGCGCGGTTCACTTGTTTTTTATTTTGTTTCTCAAATGTAGTGTACCCAAATTGCATTTGCTAGTTCTTGAAAACAATGTAGACAGGAGAGTCAACTCTCTATTTACGCAAAATTATTTTAAATGTATGTGAAGTTGTATGGCATATAATCTATTGATGACGAAGTATCACTGCGCCTTCTGCTATACAAAATAAAAGTAATAAAATAGGGAAGAAAGGCAAATTAGAAAGCAGGAAAAATACTTTATTAAACAGGCTATTGAACTGTAATTCTTAAAACTAAAATCACTCTGTGTCCGATTTAATTTTGAGGCGAGAAAAGAACAATGTGCTATTTTACACAGCTTTCTGCAGATTTTCTTTTAATATAGCATAAAACGCTTTTGCTACAATAGAAAACAATAATTAATATGAAACTTAGCAACATTATAAATAATATTAACTTACAAATAGTCATTATAAACAAAATCTACCATAGCAAAACAAAATCGATCATATTACAAAGATTCGTTCCATAAAAATATATATTCAATAGAAATGAACATAAATAATATTAAAAATACAGCAAAATTACGCCCCCGGGTGGGCTCGAACCACCAACCTTTCGGTTAACAGCCGAACGCGCTGCCCATTGCGCCACGGAGGCTATACGACACGTACCATGTATTAGGCAACTTAATCAGCATACAAAACGACATGTGTAAAATATTTGGAGGTTTGTTTTTTGCATGTATTCCCACATGTGTTCGATAGCGTGCTCGGCGTGCTCTATTCTATATTCAAGGATTGGATCTGTTCAATGTTGCTAACTCTATATTATATTTACAAGATAAATAAGTCTTTACCTCGATCAAGAATTACACCAAATAGTAACCACTCCTCCGGTTTACTTATATATACCAATCAAAATGTCTGTGTGGAAAAAAGCAGCGAAATCCAACCAAAAAACCCATCGCGAAAGACATCAACCGGAACTCCGCCAACACCTCGGCCTTCTTGAGAAGAAACAAGATTACAAAAAGCGAGCTACCGATGTCAACACCAAGAAGGCTACCCTGAAAGTGCTCCACAAGCGTGCACTTAACAAGAATCCCGATGAATTCTACCATCACATGATCAATTCCAAAGTTGTGGATGGCAAGCACTTCGAAAAAGAAGATTCTGAAGATGAGGACACACCAGAACAACTGAAATTCAAACGCACGGAAGACTTGAAGTATATTACTTTTAAGAGGACGCAGGAACTAAAGAAAATAGAGAAGATGCAGGCTGAATTACACATGACAAATGTGTTAAATGGCCATGTGAATAAGAGAATTATATTTCCCAAGAACTTGGAAGCTGAATACAGTGCAGAGCAACTCGCTGAAGGAGGAAATAGACTAAAATTACTGGCAAGTAGAGAATTACCTGACGTAGATTTAGTTAAACTAGAGCAGGCAGCAAAAAAGAAGAGGAGTGTTTACAGAGAGCTAGGGAAGAGGGTTGAAAGAGAAAAGGAATTGTCAGTTATCCAGCAAAAGCTACAAGTTGCTAGAAGGATCGAGAGTGGTAAGCATTTGCTCAAACCCACTAAGATTAAAAAAGGTACAAAATATTCTGCACCAGTTTATCAGTTCAAATATGAAAGAAAGAAATAATTTTGCTGAATAAATCTGTAATTGTAATCAAAACATTTATACATGAAAATAAATTAATCCCTGCATAGATATACAAGTCCTATTGACAATACAATAGTTACAATACTCAATTTAGTGTAAATTATGCACTAGTTGTAAAATGTACAAATGAATTTCCTCTTAATTTCACTTTCCGCATCTTATGACTTATCCTCCATCATAATAAATTGAAATAATGATTATATATACTTTACATTGCCATGAAAACTGCTGTCAGAGCAAAAGACGCAGCTACCATTGCATATCCAGTAGAATAAACCTCTTTAATGGTTAAAAATCGACCGCTATCCCATGCCAAATGCCTCAGACCATTCACCACATGAAAGGCAAGAGGGTAAGCAATGAGGAACTTTACTCCCAGATGAGCAACTGGTCCCAAGCTAGCAAATGCTGTGATGAAACTGTTGTAGTCAGTCCAAAACAATGGACCAGCTGCTAGCAGGTACAGATATCCAGTTAAACCCATGCCGGTGATGCGATGGGTGATGGACAAGAATGAAGTGAGCTGGGGTTGATACACCGTCAAATGTGGCGACATTGGTCGCCCCAGCTGCATATTGTTCGTGTCGTGTTCATGGAGTTGGGTTGGTGTGTCATTGCGAGGCAATGCTTTGATTTGTATCGTGCGGGCTAAAGACAACTGCGTTTGGCTTTGTAGCAAGCTGGTAAACGTCTTGCGAGCAGGTCCTGCTAATCTGTTGGTATATTACATAATCAGGATTAAAATCATAATATTAATATGAACAACAGATTTTATGAAAAGTAACACAAATTATAAGATATGGTTCACTATGAAAAGTTCTTAGAGACTTATTATTACCTTATTATTGCGGACATTGTGTTTTAAAGCTTGCAAGGATAATTGATAAGGATTTCTAGCAAATTTTCGTCTGAAAGGTTATGTCTTATGACTTTTACTTATGTCAAATATTTTGACACAAAACAAACATAGGCACCTCAATATACAGGAATAATCAAGAAGGCTGTAGACCGGACAGTAAACTCTTGATACAAAATACATACGCGTTCCATTCACATATATATCATCCATTTATGGAATATTCTCATGACTATTAAATTTGAATAAGTTACATATATCAGATTAATTTTTATATCGACCAATCAAGGTTTTTACGTTTGTTTAATGAGTATAGTATAAGTTTCAATTTACATTTTTCTTTAATCAAATAACTTATGACATTAACAAATTAATATGTATGCAATTTATGCTTTTTTTCTAGTAAATATATATAGTAGGTCAATAGAATCAAGTTACCTCTAGTTATCCTCAGTTTTACGACTTCCTATATAATTTCCGGTAGTTCAGTCGGTCGACTAGATTTGAAAAAAAAGTCTGACAACATAACCTGATAAGTTGAATCAAGTTAGTGGATCCAGTTGTTTCAGTACATTCTTTTTAAGTACTATTTACTCAAACTATGATTGCTGTTCACACAGGTAAGTCTTTCAAGTCATAATAAATGAATTTTAATATAGAAGTGCAATGAGTAACTTGTAGAAAAAATAACTTCCAGGTGCGGGGTTTCATCACCGTTTAAAACATCCTAAATACAAATTAATATGCAAGAAGGCATGTCGTGCAGGAATGATTGTTATTAAAGCTGGTGGAACCGCACTGGATGCAGTAACTGCTGCTGTTAAAGGTATGTAAATGAATTTGCTTCTCAATGTATTAATTAATATTTTAATTACTTCCTAATAGTTTTAGAAGATGATCCAATAACTAATGCTGGTTATGGATCAAATTTAACAACGCAGGGTGATGTAGAATGCGATGCAGCTGTCATGAATGGAAAAAATTTACTCTATGGTGGCTGTGGTTGCACCACCAACATCAAGAATCCCATTGATCTTGCTTGTGATTTATGTACAAGACAAACTGTAACCCTACAAAATGGATTAATACCGCCCTCACTCTTGGTCGGTGAAGGAGCCCGAATACATGCCGAAAAATACGGTATTAAACTAGTAAATAACAAGGAACTGGTCACCAAACGCGCGTTGAAGAGACTAAACGCATTCACGGATTTATTGGATCACATTGATGGTCCGAAACCACTGAGTGAAGAGACTGAGCATACAATTAATAATTTTGAAACCAACAATTCTTCCGAGACTAGAAATATGTTGCAATCACATGATGATGATGTGCGAATGGACACTGTCGGGGCTGTTTGCTGTGATTTACAGGGGCATGTTGCTTCTGCCTGTAGTAGTGGAGGTCTTCTCCTGAAGAGACCTGGTAGGGTTGGCCAAGGGGCTTTGTATGGCAGTGGTGTATGGGCGGATAGTTTTGACGAGGGTGAGATTTCTGTTGCGGCGACCACGAGTGGATGTGGGGAGTATTTAGTGCGAACGCTTTTAGCTAAGGAGATTTGTGAGGATTTGAAGAAGTCGACATTCCCTACGCCCGATTTGTGGACTAGTATGCAGACGAAATATTTAAGTGAGTTGATGGGATTACTTTTCAAAATACGCCCTTGTTATTTCCATGTTGCTTTTTTTGTTTAATTGTGTTCATAGATTCTAGACATTTAAAGACTGCAGTTGATAAAAATGCTGGCGCGTTGGTAATTCACGTTTTGCCAAGTGGAGAGGGTACTGCTTTGTGGGGACACAGTACTTCTACTATGGCTGTAGGATTTATGTCTGTTGACGATCTAAAACCTAGGGTAAGTGAAGACTTGCTTGTTTTTATGGTGAGTACGTATGGGAGAAATTATGCGAGTTTTTTGCTCAAGTTTTGTGTTACATTAGATGCAACTTTAACCCGAAGTTCAATTATCGAACAATTCAACAGTCTGTGCATCAGTTGCTAACGTAATTTGAAATGTCTGACAGAAGACTCGCGCAATTTCTTGAAGGTGAAAACGTACCTTTACTTTTACATCAGTGAATTTGGTTGCCTACATTATCAAATGGGTATTTATAACAATTGAGCGGGCTACGCCTCGCTGTTGCTGTTCCCCTTACCTCCCTCTCTCGCCATCCCGCTGCCCCTCTCACATTCCCACCCAATCTTTCTCTTTCATCTCTCTTCATTTTATTTACAATTTTCAAAATGGCTGCTTTAAATAATACTTTAAAGGATACTTTAATGCTAATTGAGATTGTTGCTTCAGTTCCTCAATTCTATTAATATACTTACGAAGATAATGTTCTTACAGTAGAGAAGTATTTACCCTTTCCCCGATGTGGTTAGGTAGTTGCAAGTAAAAATTGAAGACAGTAGCGGCGATTCGGGGGTCTATATATTTAGCATGGAAAAATATAGGTAATATTTATTTAATACAAGCGCCGCTACTAATTGAGGATCATTTCATATTCCTCTTTGTTTATTCCTCGTTAATTTACGACAAAGTAAAATTACGCTTAAAATTGCTAGTAGAAGTATGTATAAATTGAACACCAAATTCAGTGACAGTTTTTCCAATGATTCGTTTCAAGTTACTCATGATATGATAACACAGGGTTACCAAAAATGAAGGCAATCTCTAAGAATAATACATACAATTATTATATGCTTCTTTTTGTCACATAGAGCCTCATATCATCCTTACCACCTGGATTGGAACAAGGCAAAAGCACAATGGTGGGAGGAACAGTATTTAAACTAAATTTAGAGCCTCGAAAGGTAGGTGAATCTGAAAAAATGATGGAAATAAAGTAAAATTCAGTCAACTTTACATGTCAAGGTTGAATTATCGACGTGAAATATCATGTTTACATTTTGGAGATGCTCCTTGGATTATACTAGATTTTTCAGCTCATCCAACTGCTGTTAACTCAATTCGGTTGCAGTGTCCTAACAATTCTGTGTTGGATGCAGCAACATTTTTCCGTAGGGTTCAAATTTTTCCCTTTTGTGCAAATACGCATAAAGTATACAAAACAAGTCGCAGTGGCAATTGGTCTAGAATATTGTTGTCAATTCCACTACCTGAGCTCTGAGCGGCCGATGAAATCAGTTTTCGTAGTGGTAGTGCTATGTATCAACAATCAGTTCACCGAATCAAGAAAGTTTTATTAATCGCGTGTCAGTGATTTCGATACGATAAAAAGGAATTTCATACTTTTTCAGAATCTACTCAGGGTATAAATTGAGGAACAAGTCCTACAATTTCAGGCAGAATAGTGCGATTTGCAAAGTAATCTTGTCATTACAAGGGAGAAGGCGTCGAATTTTTCAAAATTTGAGCTTCATCTTTTGAGCTTTTTTGCCGATTCATTTTTTCACGGGAACGACGAAACCATACATAGCCTATGATTTCGGATTTTTAGTGCTTGTCAATGGCAATGCTGAGTTAACATTTGCTTGAAATCGCGCGACAAATGTTGCCCATGTTTGTAATTTGCTCAAATGCAATTCGCATATTGCATATTGACACAAGAGATTATCTACAGCGGCTGTAGTCAAGCCTACTAAAATTACGACACCAAAACTTTATCGCGCAAATGTAAACACACTATAATACGCAAAAAACAATAATGCAATACAACCATATGTTGCGCCTTGGCATTTCCGAAAATTTGGGAAAAACGCCATATCGCGTGAACTCAGCCGCTACGATAATTGCGCCACTAGTGACCAATTCGGTTTTTAAACAAACGGCGCATACGGCAAAACCGAATGTCAAAATTCGGCGCATCGTTTTTTTTTTTACAGTATCACGTAAACACGCTCATTTTATATGCGCCACTGCAGTAAACCGCAAAAAAGCCGATTCGGAAACCGTACCATGTGAACTCAGCGTAAGAATCCTGGGTCTTCGAATTTTTTCTATGTTTACGTCCTATGGTTCTAACTTTAATGATCGAAAGTGATGTCGACAGTAGTGCGAGTTAAAACATTGTGAATGTTTGTGGATACAGAACTCCTAAAACCTCATTCAACCGAACCAAAGATAATTTCCTAATATAGCTTCTTTACTTTCTTAGTTTTTTGGCTCTTCGCTCGTTTTCATATACGGCCACCGCGCGTTACTGCGGTAGTGGAACAGCCGAAGGCATTGCAGGGTCGTGCAGGTGGAGGGCTTTGAAAAGTCCAATTTTTAAACGACGATTTCCTTACTTACATTGTTAGTTGGTTGCCCTATTTTAGAAATCTCAAGCCCTACTTTAGAAATTCTAAGCCCTACTTGCAGAGCAGTTTTGGTTAAGGGATTGAGGCGTTGCCTTCAAAATCTGTGAGTCTGGGGCAAGGATTGTCACCATTGGTATAGAACATCTGTTCATTTTCCTGTCTTCCAATTGGACAAGTTAATTACTATCCCTCGGAGTCCCCGCAAATCTGTTGAGGTAGCCTCAATGGGCACATGGTGTTGATCAATTTACCTGGAGTTATCGTCAATAGTCTCCTTAAAGTTTGCAACTGTCTTGTGAGGAGTTGAAATTACCTTATCAAACTGCAATACTCTCTTCAGAGACTCTGTTGTTTATTGTTGAGTTTTGTACTCCCGGCCTTTCAACGCCGTCTCTTGAACGTCTAACTGGTTCTAGACAACCGTGCGCGATTTTTCGGCGTTGTCAGTACTGTTATTAATATTGTCATTTAGTATCTTATATTCTCCTCACTGTTTCGTTTAACGAACACTCCTACTTATTCTGTTGACTGAAAGTTAACAACGCATGAAGCTCCCTTTCTATTTTAAGGATCGCGTATATACATGCACCGCGACATGGCATTTCGCATTGAATTAAATGCGAAAACGGTTCGAGACGTCGAGAAACATGTAGGCGCGCGATCCTTAACAGTAAACTCTCCGGAAGTTGCACATACATACATACATTGATTACAATTTAGGTAATTTCAATTCATCAAGGGAATGTTACAGATGTTTTATAGTAAACTGAACTGTCTTAACTCCTGGAATATCTTTAAATCTTTCCCTTTAGTAATTAAACTAATACACCATGTGGATTTGGAATTGTGTTAGGTTAGGTTAGGTTATTTGAACTTGTTAATCTAAGAAGTGCCTGGTTAAAGTTGCAGGTGTAAACGTATCATTGCGGAGATCTGTTTCACAGTAGGTTCAACACTACACAATGATCTAAGACGATTTCTAGGAATATTCCATTGTTATACTGAATAGGTTGTTTATTAACAGCCAGTATTGTTTTTTGCAATTATGTAAATACACAATTATTAAATTACGTTATATAAATTGTTGTGTTCCTAAAGTGGACGCGAATATAAAAACCGTTGTATAAATAGTTCTGAATAAATGCTCATCTAAAACTGTTACTAGTTACTGGGGTTATTAACAAGTCAAATCCCGATTTTTTTAAAGGTTAAAATACGATTTCCCATGCGCCTAAAGTGCCGTTAGCAACAAAATCAAATACTCTTTCATTAAAATTCTGATGCTGCTGCTAGAATTCTAACCGAACATAAAACTCTGTTTGGTTACGAGTTACGCAGTGTTTTTAGATTACTCTATTGCTTTTAAATAAATATGTAGGTAATACATAAATTCAACCACTAGATAAACCGATTAGAATAGGATTAGAATTCATTAGGTAAACATACTTACTTGAACAATTAGTCCTGTGCGCTTCAATTACAACTAGGCTTAAGTACATAACACTAATTACAAAACATTCAATACATCGCTTACTCTACGCAAAGCTGCAATTGGTTAAGGCAAGACGCTGTGACTTTTTCTAGGTTAAGTTAAGTTAGGTAGTTTAATTAAGTTAAGCGCACACCGGAAGCAGAGAGCTCGAGAAGACTTCGTACTTGTTTATAAGGAACTATTAAGTGTCTGGTTGGCTAACAAATACTTTGATTAATCTCAATCAATTAATACGCACTAAATTATTGTTTCCGTTTCCGTTCGGAGATCAGTTTCAATGGAGAACTACCAAACTATCACAAAATTTTGATTCCTATGTCTTTCCATTGCTTCAATTAGCAGTATTTGCGTCATGTGCTTGTAAAAACAGTAAACTAAGCAAGACTAATGGATAAAAACTAAACGCATCCATACTCATACCAGATAGCGTTCTCTTTGGCATTATTCTCCGGACGTAACTCCGGCCCTGCAGCGTTACTCCCGCCCTTATTCTTTTCCAGTTGTTCATTGGCTGATGGCACCGCCTGTGCACCAATCACAGTGGAAATTCGGTTGTAGACTAATAAGGGCGGGTTATTCCCGTTTCCCGCACTAGGATCATTACCATTGGTAGGCGTGTGTGTCCCACCCGCATGCATTACTGCATTACTCTGTGTATTTGAAGTGTTGGGATCATCTTCCGATAAATACACAGTCCTCCTTGTACCCACGGACCCTAAACTTAAAGGCCCAACTTGATCACCTGCAATACTATTTCTATGGCTTGACAATTCCCTGTGACTTTTCCGTAGAGCAATCTCGTCCCTTGGTTTGAGACTACCTACACTCGCTCGTTTGATGGACTCGGACGGTTTTTCTTCTGCGGTGGAATCGGATTCATTACCTCCAGAATCTCCAGATTGCGTTAAACGAATGGTATCTTCCTGCCAACTACGACGATTCCGATTAGGGATCTTATTCAGAGCTTCAGTGGCCCGGCGCATGCGTCGCGCAAGTGTAGCGCCGAACCCTCGTTTCTTCCCGGAAGCATTATCCAGTTTCCTATAATGCTCCATTATTTTCTCCTCCAATTTTTCTTTCTGCCGACATAGATTGTTGACTTTATCAGTGAAGTGTTTCTCCTCCATGTGGAAATGCTGTTTGTCTTCTAGTGAATGCATAAGTAACGAGTGGTACTGCGACAGAAGCTTGGAAACATGATCCATCAATGCTCGTCTATCCGTATCTAAATTATGATTCATATCAATCAAAATATCGCAATGTTGACGTAACTTTGCATTTTCTAGCTGCAAAGTCCCCACAACATCACTCCTCGTATTCAATTCTCCTTGCATTTCGGAACTACTTAACCTCAATCTCCAACTCTCACTCTTCAAACTCTTATTCTCCTCTTGCATCGCTTTGTACTCTGTCTTCAACCTATCATTGGCAGTAAATAAATTCCGGAAATCATCCTTCAATTTCGAATGCTCAGTACGAAGATTACTTAAACTCTTCGACTCATTTTTCAACGCTTCCTTCTCTAAATCAAGCGTTGCGATTTTCTTCTCTTGTACTGAAATCGACTCATTCAAAGCCCTAACCTCAATGCGCAAATCCCGATTGTTCTTTTTCAACTGATCCTGCTCCTTAGTCAAGTCATCATTATCAGCAATCAATTGCTCGTACAAAGTACGAATGGTCAACTGATCATGTAATAAAGTATCATGTTTACTCAAATAACTCTCATGCATTTTACATAATTCTTCCTTCTCGGCAACCAACTGACTATTCGCCAATTGCAACGCAGTCTGCTGCGTTTGCAAAGAGTTAACTTTACATGTCAGCGTTGAAATATCGACTTGAAGTGTCGCATTCGCATTTTGGAGATCCTCATTCGATTTCGTTAGGGTTTTCAGCTCATCCAATTGTCGTTCACTCAATTCCGCTGGCCTAACTTGTGTTACGAACGCGCCTAACAAATCTTGATTACTGAAGACTTTCTGAAGTAAAACATTGACATCATGGTCAAGTAAATCAAAGTTAAGTCCAAGTTTCTCCAATATTTTCCTACACTTTTCATTGGTTAACTTGTGACTGATGAGGTCTTTCTGCAAATTATCAATTGTGACAGTGGCAATCGCTGTTTGCGAACTCAACTCTTGTAGTTTCTGCTCATTTTCCTGTTGTTTTTCCAACTGTACCACAAGTAAATCACTATCCCTCAGCGCCCTTTGTAATTCTTTCTGTGTACCCTCAATCTGCGCATGGTATTCATCAATAGTCCTGTCCTTAACCTCTATAGTCTCCTTGAACTTTGCAACTTCCCTGTGGGCAATTGAAATTTCCTTTTCAAACTGTGATATCCTCTCTAGAGACTCCCCAAGTTGTGTTTTGTAATCACGAGCTGTCAGCGCCATCTCTTGTGAAGCTGCTAACTGCTCAGAGACAATCGTTAGCGATTTTTCTGCATCATCCGCTCTTTTATTAATATTATCCTTTAGTATCTGCACTCGCTGCTTTTCTTTCGTAAGAGAATCGATATTCTTCTCCAATTCTTCTATTTTAATACGTTCATTTTGCATATCCTGTGCTTGCCTATCAGCAATGACTTTGTTCGAATCCAAAGAACTCTGTAACTTCTTATTCTCCTGGATGGAAGACTTGAATAACTCATCGAGCTCTCTATTTTGCTGTCGTAATCTCTCAAAATTCTCCTGGAGTTGCTCAAACTTCAATTCTAACTTCTTCTTTTCCTTCTCTAACTCCAGTAACTTCTTGCCACTCTCATGAAAGTTTGATTCCTTAAGTGCTTCAATTGTAGACAACAATTTGCGGTTCTCCAGCTCTAGTTTCAATGCACGTGCTTGTGCATTATTCGTCAATTGTTCCGATAAACTGTTATCACCGGAATTAGACTCCTCCATATCCGAATCTAAGGTAACCGTACTATTCTCCTGCAAGGCTTGTTTCGTGACGATCTGTAATTGGTCATTCTCGTCAATTAACTCGGCAATACGTTCGCGGTCGGCATCCCGTTCCAGGGATAAATCATTAATAGCTTGTTTGAGTTGAAGTACTTCGGCTTCCAGTTCCAGAACATGTTCAGCTCGTTGGCGTGATCTTGCTAGTTGGCCTTCTAGTAATTCGCGCTCTTCGAGGAGTACTCGGTTGTCTTCCCGAAGTTCTGCAACGCGAACACGGTAGAAGTCTGTATCTGCAAGACGCTCCCGATACCGTTGAGCTTCAGCTTCGAGTTTATCGGCACGCTCGGCTTTCTCCCGAACGGCATCTGCTTCATCTCTGTATGATTTTGCTTTGCGAGCTTCGGCGAGAAGCTCTGCATTCTCTGTTTTGTATTTGGAGACTAAGGAATTGGCGTGTTCGAGTTCGTCTTTACATTCTGTTAGAAGTTCGGTTTTCTCTTCTCTATTGTTCACAGAAACATTGGTATTATTTATAGGTTATATTATATAAACTAGGTAAATATTGCAATAAGGACAACTTACAACTCCTGTCTTTGTTTCCTAAGCCTTGCTTTCCAATCAGCTAGTTCAACTGCCAAATGATTAGACTCGAAACCATCGGACGGTAGAGCTACTGGTATCTCCTGTCCCAAATCACTAACCCAGTGTTGAAACAACACATCTCTCTCTCCCGTTAAACGACGAAGATGACTGTAGATGTTCTGTAAAGACTGATCTGGCCAGTCTTGTGTCAGCACAATAGTTTGATCATCTGTGATCTATTAAAAAAAATACTCCAACATTAAATTCCACTACGTACTTCTAAGTAAAAAGGTTTCACGATGACTACTTGAATTTAAAGTGATTATGACTTGATATAAAGCGCTAGTCACTCAGCTATCAACCATTATAAGCTACTAAATATTTCCTATTCAGTGTTACTGTTAAAAGTAGATTAACCTTACCCTTTTAATACAATCCATTATATCATGCTGTGCTTCTAAAGATAACTGCCAAATCCTTGTGATAAAAATTTCTTTAGTAGGTCCTTGGACTGCACATCCAAGCAGTAACAAGATGAGGAGTTTCAGATGTTCCAAGGCTTCCTGTGACCCGGGCGCACGCCCAATTGCAACACAATCCGGCATTGCAATAACCACTTGTCCTAATTCATGCTATTTTCATAATGAAATAAGAACCAATTACATTTTACGTATTAAACATTGAACTTGATGTGAATTATTATATCATAATGATTAAGTTATATTCTGTACCTCATAGATAGTCTTCACATTTTTAATAATGCAATGAAAAATCTTTATCCTGGAAGCAATAATACTCAATCCCTGAAAACTGGACAAAGTAGGCACTGGTTGAGCAGGCTCTGGATCAATCTGTAGCAGAACTTCAATGATGGGTCCTCCATCATGGAAGCTCTCATACACCTGCAGACCCTCTGGTCGTTTTACACAGGTTCCTAGCTGCATGAATAACAATGTTTTACGTGAGTAATCACAAATTGTGATATAAGAATCAGCGAAACTTACCCAGGTTACAAGTGGACCGTTGAGAAATTCTTCGACGTCGCCGGCAGTCGCTGCCATCGTAGTGCACCTTAATGCGTAGGGTGTATGTATGTAGGGACTATGCTTAAAGATGTTGTAGTGGTACCTGTGGCCCTTGAGGCACTTGAAGGCTCGCTTGAAATCTCTCGTAACATAACCGCAAATCGCTTTTAACTGCAACTCAACCAATTCTACTATGGAGTCTTCATTAATCCACAGACACTTAGTAGACACTTCACTGAACTGCTACTGTTGTTTCACTGTATAAGTTGCACAAGTTCCTTTACTCATTGTATTCTAATTGGGTTCTCACGTTGTAAAAGGCGTGAGAAGTGTTGAAATCGCGATACAGATTGAAAGAAAACAAACGAAAACAAAGAATGCAGGGCGGCCATGTTTTCATTTAGTCGAGTATGTTCGGAATGTTTAGGGACTTTTGTTACTACAGTGTAATTAATGTAATAATTAATTTTAAAACTTTAAAAGAAAATTCTATTTTTAGTGACTTAATTGCATTTAGATTCAATATTGTAATCTTCTTAATATTTTAATGAATTTTAGACATTAAATAAAGGAATCAATTCGGATATGTTCGGAACATTGCGAATCATTTGGTTTGGCCACTAGTTTCAAATCACAAAACATTAAACAGAAAATACATATACCTAAATGAAAAAAAAAACGTTTGATTAGTGAATGAAAGGATTTTTTTAATGACACGAAACAAACAAAAAAAGTGAACAAAAAAATCAGTTCGGATATGTCCATCAAGTTACGATTCATCACTTTACTCCCCTACCTCTAGTTTGAATATAGTTATGCAACCAACATTACATGAATTTTGAATCGCTATGCACCTGTTTAAACTTTAAATTAACCTCCAATATTAATTGTTTACGCCGTTTACGCACGTCGGTTGCAAATACAGAAGATCCGCAAATAAAAGTGTAGCATAATGTATCCAATGAGAAAATGCCGCATTCGTAATCTTCTGGATAAAGTTACTACAACCGGTAACATTTGATTAAATATTAGATTCCCATATAAAACTTAATATCTGAAAATTGCAGATGAAACTGATCAAATTCAATCCTCATCCATCACTGTGATAAAAAACGTACTTCAAAATCTGAAAGCTCTTGATAATGAATCCAACGACGAAGAACTAATCAAGCATGTAGATGAAACCTTCATGGATGCTAACATTTACCATATAGCTTCGAATGTGGCCTACAAATGCATACAAGAAGTAAATTACATTCAACACACCTTCAATTCTGATGACTTCATTGATAAATTCATTAACTTTGCTAGTGAAAATCAACCTGATGAATACACAAAAGAGAATATAGATAGTGTTGAGAAGTGCGTGAATTTAGATAAATTCATGCCGAGTTTATCTAGCTATGCTTCAATTTATGGCGGATTAGTGAACCGACCTATAGCATCTCCAAAAGTGAGGAAGCAGAGGGACGTAGGGAATGCAGAGAAGCCAGTCAAGAAGCACCTGACAAAGGTTGTAGATTTAGAGACTGACAGTGATAAAAAATCTGAATACATCCTGAAGTTCCATCAGAAGGTATTGAATGATGAGTATAAAGAAAATGGTGGACAGGCAGTGGATTACTACAAGTTTGTTATTGATACAACTGACTTTGGTGCTACGGTGGAGAATATTTTTTATACTTCGTTCATTCTGAATGATGGGCTGATAAAATTAGTATTAGGTAAGCTTCTTAGATTTAATTCAAATGGTTAGAGTTCTGACATCATTCTAAATCATGGAATATAATATGTATTATCAGGAAGTGAAAGTTTCAAATATTGGGCAGCTTAGAGAAAATTTCTGATTAATCATTTCTTGTGCACTTTATCGGTCGACTGTTTAATGAACACGAATGTGATAAAACTATGTGTGAAAGTGGAAAATTCTTAATATTTTGGGCTATGTATTAACAATTCTAAAACACAGGACAAACACAATTTAGTACTTGCAAGTCACTAAGATTAAACATGTTGGGTAAAAATAATACCATGGTTGTCAACTAGAAGCGAAGACTTAACATTAAGAAATATTTTCTACAATTAGTTTGAAAATTTGTAACAGCCTTCCTTAGTTTTTTTAATAGTAAAAAACATGTTGAGCAATTTTTGCATTTTCTCAAAACTCGAGTTGGGATATCTTGGATATCTCAGGAACAAATAGTGATAACGTTATGAACTATAATTCAAGTATTAGAGGGAGAATTGCCTGTTCATCCCATAAATTGAATCAAATGCCCCAAATTCGGGGGCAAAGATTTGCAATTTTTACATTTTTTCAAAAGTCGAGTCGGGATATCCATTAAGAAAATGAGTTGATTAGAAATGCCCGAAATTCGTGATCAAAATTCGGCATTTTTTGATTTTTTTTCCAAAACTAGTCCAGAAGTTTTGAATATCTCGGGAACTATTAGTGATAACGTTATGGACTACTGTTCAAATGATAGAGGGAGAGTTACCCCTTCATCCAATATACATTTTAAGTCGATAAGTTAATGAGAAACGTCAGAAATTCGCGATCAAAGTAGGGCAATTCTTGCAAGTTTTCAAAACTCGTTAATAAAAATCAAGGAAGGTTGATACAAATATTTAAACACCAAACTAAATCTATATCACAGATATAGATATGGCAATAATGCATACTAGTCTCGCCCTATGGTCGATAATTCGACCACCAATATTTAACTCAAAATTACAAAGATCAACAAAATTAGAGTTCCACAAGGTATCCGCTTTTGCTTTTTCCTAGGAAGTCTTTATTTTTACAATATTTTCTTTACAAACGACTCACATTTCCCCCGACCACCTTGATCTCGACGTGCAGTAGATAGTAGCTTATAAGGCGGATTCTTTTACAATTACCGTGGATTATTGTTGACTTTTTGCCCCTTTCTTCATTGATCGCACTTCTACTTGTCAAAACCTTTCCATCGATGCATGAATCATCAAAATAGAAGGTCGATAAATATGCGAAATATGTACCACAAAATTTGCAAGTCCGTATTAATATGTATATAACTACGGCTATGTCAATTTTAGATCTGTTTGAGATTGTCACCGTATCGTCGAATGACACACCCCAAGGTTCATGTCTTATGTGGTCAACAAAATGTTAGCTTATAATTTTTTGAGAATCGTAATTAAAAATAGTAGACAACCCTAAATTCTTACCCTTCTACGACCAACCCTTAACCTTATAATTATGAAATTTCATATTCCAATATTATTTTAGGTTCAAATGATTAATGA
>JAODVP010153145.1:0-19399 GCA_025400035.1 Tetradonia laticeps
AATCGAAAAGCATGGATAACCTCCGAAATTTTTCAAGATGAAATTCGTAAGTGGGACAGAGAACTTATCGGCGAACGAAAAAAAGTGTTGCTCATTATTGTTAACTGCCCGGCACACCCACCGTTAGGAAATTTGGAGAACAGCTTGTTTTCCTTTCTCCCAATTGCATAAGTGTCCTTTAGCAAATGGATTAGTTATTATAAGAAGCCTAAAATCGCAATACATGAAGATTCTTCTACTGAAAATGTTTACGCAGAGGGAAGAAGGGTCGAATAAACCAAATATAAAAATACAAATTTTGCTGTTAGATGCAATAAAATTCTTAGCAAAAGCTTGGCGTAATGTTAGTTCGGAAATAATAATAAATTGCTATCGTCATTCACAATTGTGTAATGCTCGTACGGATGTAACAATTACTGATACCTGCGATGAAGATGAGTACAACATTCCATTCTCAAAATTGGTAAAAAGGATTCAGTCTACAGAAATCAACGAACTTTTCCCATCTGTTCCTGTCGAATACGAAACTGTGGGTGACGGTTTAGCTACATTTGAATTTTATACAGACGCAAACATTGTTCAACAAATTAGGTTTCGACGTGAAACAAATAACGATTCAGAAAACGAAGACGAAGCAACAGATGTATATGATGATGAAACGAGCAGGCGCGTGTTGCAATAGAATTATTAAAAATATATTATAGATCTCGCGACACATGTTCTAGCAGAATTAATAAAGTGTACGATAAAGACAATGATCTTTAGAAACACTATTTCCAACAAAATCTATTACAACAAACGATAAATAATTTTAAGTCTTTTGTTTATTTGTAGTAAATAAAATAAGGCAGAAATTAATGTTGTGTATATTTATTGACCCTACTCGCGTATAATTGTATCCGCTTATAACGGCCAGTGCCTCCAATGCCGGTGTAAACGGTTTCTACTGTATTTGTGTTATGATACAGTAGATATACAACATGTTTTTATTTATTTTCTCCAGCTCTTTTCGATTTCTATGAACTTTGTCCAGAACGATATTATTAATTTATATGCAACAATTATTAATTTGATTTTTTATGTATGTCAATTAGATTCCCACAGTCCATCATGGAAAGAAACCTCCGAAGTCCTCGACGCTGGCCGTCAAGTAGTCGCCGGTCTAGTCGAATTCATCCTCCAGCACGGATCCAGAAAAGTGCAAGATCCAGCACACTCCCCGCACTCAAAATACAAAATCAGCATGTGTCGGGATTTAACATTGCGTGGGTCCTGCCCACGAGGACCAAACTGCACGTTTGCACACAACGGCGATGAACTAGAAAAATACCGCGCTAAAAATCGTCAGCGCTCAGGTACAATGTCAACACCTTCAACTCGACGCAGTGATTCATCACGCGAGTCGCACTCTCCTCATATACACCTACAGTCGTCACCTCAAACGGTAGCGCCACCTGTCCCCGATGACCCGTACTATGTGCCACCGAACGTCAATGTGAATATATCGCCTATGTCCGTGCGATTCTGTCCTACACTACCTACAACCGGACATCTAGGCGGATACGAGAATATTTACTATCCGTCGACAACTCATCCTAGTACGCACGCCATGTACGCGGAGTTGTATCCCGCTGAATTGTATCAACCTGCACCGCCACACAACGTCTTCTTTCCTAGCACGACTGAATACTCGCTATCTTCCCAAATGCGGAATGTACAGCCGATTGTGCATAGTGCGCCGGCTGACGGGAAAACTAGGGAGAAAAAGTCATCGAGGGGTATTAAGAGCTTGGCGGAGTTACACCAGCGTAAACAGGAGGTTATTTCACAGCTGGAGAAGGTCGTGGGGAAGAATAAAGCTACTGCTATTAGTAATTCGGCTACTAATAATGCGCGGCAGGAGCACGACATGGAAAATGCAAGTCCGTTCAATTTCAATACGAATATCAGCCAGCCGACTTTTGTCCGCTCGGATTCGATTCTGACTGATGATGATTATGTTCCTTATGATGGTGGTAACACGGCGGGGAAGTATGGGCCTATTTCCAGAATGCCGAAGAATAATATTTGTATGCCGAATGTGTCGATGAGTCAGTTTAACAATCCAAATTCATTGGTAAGGACTACCATAGTCTTTTTATGAAAATCTATGTAATTTCCTCTAATAATTCTTAGGGAAGACGTCCAGTAACAGCCGCATCACCAGTCCAAGCTCCCCAGTGGTGTTATACTACACCCAACGGCGAGTATATAATGATCGGCTCGCAACCAATGCACTATCAGCGCGTGCAAGACACGCAGAAAGTTCTGGCAGAGTCGCAGCGCGTCAAGCAGCAGCTGCGCCATCTGGAGCGGCAACTCAACGACCTCAAAATGGTCACTCAGGGAGGCTTGCCTGCGCTCAGCGAGGGTGAGCGGCTTACTCAGGAACTGCAACTTATCGAGCAGGGAATTCAGGAGAAACATAAGGAAGCACGACTTGTAAGTCTACTACTTTTATAGCCTAGTTATAAAATTTATTAAGACGTAATTCTCATTGTAATATTGTAGAATCGAATTGTGTCAAGTTTCAATTCGAGCCTAGCGGAAAATTTCACCGATAATGCGATGTATGAAGAAGACATAGCAAATGACATGCGGGCATTAGAGCTCCGATGGCAAGAAGAACTTGAAGAGCAGGAGAAGCGTTGGAGTAGTGAGGACGATAAGTAAATTAGGTAAATTCATCACCATCCTAGAATGACGCGACGGCTGTTGACGTGTATATGTTTATTTACCTGATTTCCGAATGTAAGCAACTTCTTACACACGCTACACATTCTGTGTTAAAATTACGCCTGTTTTACATAGGATTTCTAGGTTAGGTGCACAACAAGCAAGTAACTGAAGGTATAAACCCAATGGGTTTGATGTTAGTACAATGATTGTTTATTTTGAGACGGATTTGTCGGTTGCAATAGCTAATTGTACTTTACTAATGGTGCTAGACCGAATTGAGTCGCTTTGCAATGACTTGACGTTTATTAGTTCGGAAAATGTTTGTAAAACAATGATGGATTCCAGTTTTATTGGAAAAGATTGCATAGTTTGTTTATTGGTTTACCAGTTCAAGAATTTATTTTAACAAATGAAATAGCGTGGAATATTCAGAAGAAATTAATGACATTTATTACAATGAAGGTTTTGACATAGGCAACTTTTTATACTCTTGAAAGGGGAAGGACATGGTGCTAGAGCTTGGTTAGACAAAACGTTTAATTGTAAGTCTGGGAATGGTGTTTTTTAGTTAGCACATAGCATCTTTTCCCTCAACTGTAAAATTATCACATCATGAAGGCCTTAATGTAATAACAGAGTTGTTTTCATTAGTTTATCACATCGACTATAACCTCAAAAGTGTTGGAAGATTTAATATTTGAAAGGATAAAGTATATTCAGACATCATTTATTATATAACTTATATATGAATATATATAATATATATCGCTATTGTATATCTATTAAGAAATAACTGTAATCATACTGTGTGTGATTGGTATATCAATGTTATCAGTTGATTATAGGAGCTGAGTTTGAACGCAGTTTGAATTGCAGACTAACGCGTTATCGATAACTATTCTAGCGTTAATTACTTGATTACTTATTTGTGTGAGAATTTATATCAAACTAGTTGACAAAGTGCAAGAGTTTACGAATTGTTGTGCAATCAAAAGTTTTAAACATACCGTACGAAATTTGACAATACAGACAGATGTAGCAGATATTTTTTGTGCCGCTTAACAAAGTATAATCATTGTGGAGTTTGTTGTATTGTTTAACTGTATTGTATACTTACCAATTGTTGATTAATTTATGATGTTTCGATCAATGCATCTAATATGTAATGTATCTAGGCCTACATAAATTCAGTTTATAACATGCAAGAAAATGTTTAGGCATCTATTAGGAAGTTAGGATTTATGTTGGCCTAGGTAAATAAAAGATTATGGAAAAGTGTTATTGTACATTTATGTGTAACTAGTAACACTTTACTAGATTCTAGCGACTAGTTTTGACAGAAGTGACAGAAAACTTGAAATTAGCATTGATTACAAGTAATGAGACATTCTAATGATTCAAACTGATATTATACTGATTATATTAATCGAAACATTTGTATATTGGGTGGAAGTATATATTTAAAATATATTATATCTATATATTGCTATTATATTAAGAGAAATTTAATTATATTTCTAACATAACTACATATGTAAGAATCACACAAAACAGTCTTGTTTAATTACTAGTAATACTAAAGAAATTGTATGTTTAGTCAACTTCTTCAACTTTTGGACCGCCGTATGCGCCCTTACCAGTTGCGCCTGCGCCTCCCTGATGCAATTTGCTCATAATGGGACTGCACACCTTCATCAATTCCTTTTCTTTGTCCTTGTATTCCTCACCTTCAGCTAAAGAATTCGCATCCAACCATTTCAAAACTCCGTCGCATTCCTGACGAACTCTTTTCTTATCCTCAGTGCTCAGTTTATCCCCTGCTTCATCCGCCGCTTGTTTCACTTGAAAAACATAACCTTCAAGATGATTACGAGCGGACACACGTTCCCTTTGCTGTTCATCCTCTGCCTTGTATTTCTCAGCATCGGCCAGCATTTTTTCAATCTCATGCTGAGACAAACGACCCTTGTCATTGTTTATGACAATATTTTTCTCCCTGCCTGAGCTTGTATCCTTCGCAGCAACGTTTAATATGCCATTGGCGTCTAGGTCAAAAGTGACCTCGATTTTCGGGATTCCACGCGGAGCTGGAGGAATACCGCTAAGATCAAAGGTACCCAATAAATTATTATCTTTAGTCATAGCCCGCTCGCCCTCGTACACTTGCACGGAAACCGCTGGCTGGTTATCCGAATAAGTACTAAAGATCTGCGCCTGTTTACAGGGAATGCGAGCATTACGGTCGATGATTTTCGTCATAACACCTCCGGCAGTCTCTATTCCCATAGATAGTGGAGTGACATCTACGAGGAGGACGTCTTGGATCTTGGAATCGGTGTCCCCGCTGAGGACTGCGGCTTGTACAGCAGCTCCGTACGCGACAGCTTCGTCGGGATTTATAGAGAGGTTCAGTGCTTTGCCAGAGAAAAAGTTCTGCAACAAATTCTGCACTTTTGGAATGCGTGTTGATCCTCCCACTAGGACAATGTCGTGGATTTGAGACTTATCCATCTTAGCGTCCGATAAAGCCTTCTCTACAGGCTGTAAAGTACCTCGGAAGAGATCGGAACATAATTCCTCGAATCTAGCGCGAGTAATCTTGGTATAAAAATCAACTCCTTCAAACAAGGCGTCGATTTCAAGACTTGCTTCAGTGGAAGATGATAAAGTCCTCTTTGCTCGCTCGGCTGCAGTACGAAGACGTCTCAAAGCCCTGGGATTAGTCTTCAAGTCTTTTTTGTATTTCCGGTAGAATTCGGAAGCGAAATGGTCCACCAAGCGGTTGTCGAAGTCTTCTCCTCCCAAGTGTGTATCGCCTGCGGTTGATTTCACCTCGAACAATGAGCCTTCGTCGATGGTCAAGATGGAGACGTCAAAAGTCCCACCGCCAAGGTCGAATATCAGCACGTTCTTCTCCCCTTTCAGATTTTTGTCCAAACCATAAGCCAGAGCAGCTGCGGTTGGCTCGTTGATGATTCGCAAGACGTTTAATCCGGCAATAATCCCCGCATCTTTTGTTGCTTGTCTCTGGGAGTCGTTGAAATATGCAGGGACTGTAATGACGGCGTTGGTAATTTTGTGTCCCAAATAAGCCTCTGCTGTTTCCTTCATTTTCGTCAAAACCATCGATGAAACTTCTTCCGGTGGGAAGTTCTTCTTCTCTCCTTTGTACTCGACTTGTAATTTTGGCTTACCTCCATCGTTAATTACCTTGAAGGGCCAGTGTTTAATGTCGTCGGCAATCTTCGGATCGTCGTACTTGCGACCAATGAGACGTTTGGCGTCGAATATGGTATTGCTGGGATTCATCGCTACTTGATTTTTCGCTGCATCGCCAATGAGACGTTCGGTGTCGGTGAAGGCGACATAGCTTGGGGTGGTGCGATTGCCTTGATCATTTGCGATGATTTCCACTTTTCCTTGCTGCCACACTCCTACACAGGAGTAAGTGGTACCCAGGTCAATGCCGATTGCTTTGGATGATGACATTGTGTGATTGATTAATTGCGGTTTGAAAACGAAGCTGATTCTGCAGTAATTGACACGCTTATTCTTCAAAACACGTTTACTTCACTTGAACACGCTTTATTTTGTCTTTATAATTAGCACTTGCAACTCGATGCTCAATATTTTCCAGTTGTTTTCTTGTCTGAAGTTTGAATTGAACTGAAATGCCGCGCCGCCATGCTGCTTTTATATGAACGATGAATTTTTCGCGAATATTCTCGAATGTACACTCGGCCTACTCGTTTATTCTCGATTACTCTCGACATTCGGACACAGGCGTACATGTAGTGTGCCTACTCGCACTTATTTCACTTGAAGCACATTGAAAAGAGATGATTCTCGATTACTCTCGGGCATTCTCGATTATTCCTGGTTATTCCAGAAGTTAATATCCCTCATTGATTGCTATAGTGACACAACTGAAACATTGTCAAAATCAAACTAAATATTAGATCAGACTTTAATTCTGATTGATAATTAATGTATTTTATTTTAGAAGAACTTCAATAATTAAAGGTTGTAACGTTTTAACTTGAAATTGAGAATCTTCAGTTTGTCGGCGGTAGCAAATCTTTCGCCTTTTAAAACTAAATTCTCAATTCATTGTTCTCTCTAAAATTATAATCGAAAAACTATCTTGAGATGCCTTGTAATATCATACAGATAAAGTTCGATCAGGTTTCGATCGAAATCAATGAAATCATAAATGTCATTTCACGCGAAATGTCATTTTTTCAGTTGTGCCACTATAGTAAGCAATTAGCGATATTTAATTTTATGAAATACATATGTAGTTGTATGTAGTATTACCTAGAGTTTGAATTACATAATATTCACGATGATCATGTCTTTCTCTAATTAAAATTCCAGGACTAGTCAATAACGCCTAACCTCTTCGCCTTCCCTTAGAGAGGATAAATTCTATTAGTAATTCATGTTTTTAGGGATTAAAATTAAGTGTTTTGCTGTCGCTATTTTATGACCGCCCCCTTCTTGAATCGGCCTTGGAACTAGAAATTACAAGCAGTATTATTTAATTCCAGAGTTGATTAAGAACGTACTGGAATTTTCTAGAATCTAGAATCTAGAACATAGTTGAAAATTGACCATGCCATGTCTATTCCTTCCGTGTTGCAGTGTAATTACACATATCATATATTACAGGAAATTTGTGTTATGAAAACTGAATTTAATCCATCTTTTGGCCGTAAATAATCATTTTAATAAGAATATACAACATAATCGATACTCGTCTAGCTTACAACCCTACTACATACTACGCTTGCGCAATTATTCCTTGTTTGCAATTTGCAACGTGTCCCTTTGCCCTTTACTCACATATCTCATGCTTACAATCTGAGTATTTTATAGTAATGTCAACTAGGCAGTTAATAAAAAAATATGGTATCAAGATTGCTAAACAGTTTAATCAGTGTCAAACTATTCTAAAATATTTAAATCATTGACAGTTCCATCATTCGCCACAACAGCGCACGCCGCGATCACCCCGGTCTTCAGTTACAAGCTGCGCGTGGCTCGCGTGTCGCACACGCCAAGCAAGCCAACGGCGCCAACAAACGCGTTACAGGAGTATTGCATCCATTAAACACGTTTGAAAAACTTGATAAAGAGACGTTCAAATAGCTTCTTCTGAACGCGTTTTGTGATATAGTGAACATCCCTCACCTCCAAGATGTTCAACACTAGACAGGAGGTCGACGAACACGTTGAGAAATGCACACGCAACTTAAACAGCGAAGCTGAGGTGAGTTTTATCTATTCCAATGAACATATCAACGATTCAATGATTTTACTCAGTATTACATCATTTTACACTATCGCTGTGGTATTAACATACAAGTTTAATTCTCTAGTTTGTCATTGATACGATAAAAGTTGGTGATGTAAAATTATTTGGGGTTATATTAAGTGAATCTTTGCTCGATTGCCGCCCAAACGGACACTCGAGTTGCAACCATTTTGTTTTTTTTTATGAATATAATACAGACAACTTTGTAAGAGTATTTAACTGTATGTCAGTATCAACATTTGTTGTAGAATGCATATTCACAGAGTATTTTGAAGTTATTCCAAAGAAAAACAAAATTACGGTCTCGTCGCTTGAATAATCATAACCTCAAAATTATTATTCTAATGGTCTAATAATGATTTCTAGCGTAATTTACGTGGTTTGGCCTTTGCTAAGCTGTACTACAAGGTTGGAGAGTTTGAGCAGGCCCTTCGCTACATCACTGTTTACCTTAACACCCGGCCATCATCCGCTGAAGGACAAAATGTTCTTGGAAAGATTAGAGAGAAGCTTGGGAAGACAGCACAGGCCCTGGAAGCCTACAGACTGAGTCTAGACTTGGATTGTAAGCAAAATAGTCTTGTGTTGAAAAGTGAGTATTAACATTTTTTATACAAACATTAATAATTCTATTGGTGTATACGGTAATATAGTAATTGTAATTTTATAAAGTTTGTGAGTTAATGGCCAAAGAACAACATCATTTTGACGCTGCTAGTGCGCGTTACTACTGCGAGAAGGCCCGCAGCATTGACCCAAATAACCCAGTAATCTTCCACCTCAAAGAACGTTTGGTCATCGCTGCCAGTAATAATCCCAACGACGTCACCGAGCTTCTCCTCAAAGAACTAGAGTCACGGCCTTTAGATGTCGACATCCGCGTTCGGTTGCTCCGCCATCTTGTTCAACACAACCGCGGACGCGATGCTTACACTCACGCGTACGACATTGAACAAAAACAGATCGAGGCATATCTCAACCACCTGAAATGGAGCGAAGCTGTTGTCAACGTCCTGGACGTCTACCGCAACGCACAAAATGTTCTATCATGGGAGTTTTGGATGTTGTATGTGTCGGCATGGGACCGTTTCGTGAGCCTCAGTTTGAACGACCGCACGAAGGAGACTAAAGATACCCCACTGGTCCTGGCCTTCGATCAAGCCCTACACTTGGCATCTGATAAACTAACGACATGTCCGCAGAAACAACTTGTACAGGAATTCATCCGCCATTATACCGGGCAGGTATGTTGGCACCTTTTGACTCTCATGTATAAACAAGCGCGCAGGGCTTTGATAAAATATCGGGAAGCGTCACAAATGGGCGTGTCACTCATATTCGCCGCGTATAGTTTCAAACCAGCTGATGTTCGGGCCTTGTGGCTGGAACAGGCAACCCAACAAACACGATTGACGGTTCAGAGGTGGCACCGCGAGGGGGCGTACAGATGTGCGCAAGCTGGTCATATGTTAGTCACATTATCGCATGAAAGGAAGAATACAATTATGGAGCGCGGCACACATGGTGTAATAGGTGCCTGGAGAGAGAAAATATTTAAGTTTCTATTTCTATCCCGAGAACAGCAGAATAAAGCTTCGACTTCCTACTTCGTACAGACGAAAAACCTGTTAGAGGTGGCGGTAAGACTCCCCGAGACAGACGACTTGATAACATTTACTAAAACTGCTCAGCTTGTACACCCTGATTCTCTCCACCATCATATCTGGTTAGGCTTGAGTGGAAAACTCTCTGATTTTGAGGTTACAGTGTTTCCTGGTTTGCAGTACACTGTAAAAACATACACAAACTGCGCTGCTGAGACTTTGAATGTATTGGATATACAATCATTCATTTATGCTGCGACAATTTGCGCGCACGCGCAACAAGAAGATCAAAAACATTCGATTTATTACAACGCGGAGAAACCTGCGGTACTGCCAATTGCTTGTACGGATACTTTAGGTACAGCGAATCAAGATTCCTGGTTACTTTGCGCGTATAAAATGTTCACCAATAGTCCCAGTCGGGATTTGACCGATGTGCGAATGACCTTGATTCGCGGGATTGAAACCGTCAGATGTGTGGGTAATCATGGTCTGGACGCCAAGCTTTTAGTGCAACTCGCGACCACATTCACGGAACGCGCCGCCAAAGTCACTAAACAATCCGAAATTGACGCGAACGACGCGCGTGCGGAACTTTACTGGCGCGCGGCATTGTATCTCCTGGAAAAACACAAGAAACACGAGCATGTATCACAAATTAAACCCAGATTATTTGAATATAAGGTAAAGGACTTGACTCAGGAGCAAATTCTGCAGGCTATTAACGACGGAAAGTTGTTTATGGGCAGACAAGCCATGAAGAAGAAAGACTACGAGACTGCAATGACTTTCTTTAAGAGTATTAATGACCCCTACGCTTCTTTCTACCTCGCGCAGATGTACAAGACGATGGCGGACAAGGAGACGAATCTTCGATTGGAGAATGTCACTTCGGAAATGCGCTCACAGAACATTATCTTGTTGACAAAGGCGAGGAACAGTTTTTATGTCACGTCGGATCGTTTAAGAATGCCGGGTGTTGATCCTAAACATCCTCTATGTGAGGTGTTGTTTACTGAAATTGAGAAAATTGATAGACTGTTGGCGAGGATTGATCCGGACAACAACAGGAATGAGTGTGATGGGATGTCTGATGATAACGTCTCGTCTATTGAGAGTGATTTGAATTATACGATGAGTAGGATGGAGACGAGTTATCATCATACGACTCCGTTCAGGAACGATCACTCTAGAAGGGAGAGAGAAGGTAGGGAAGTGCGGGAAGCAAGGCCTTCACCTGAAAGACTTGATGCACAAATTCGACAACTAGCAGCATCGAAGGATGTTGCCTTGAATAAAGTTTTGGAGCAGAATAGGGTTGTGTTAGACACTCAGAGGGTCATCTCGGAGGAGTTAAAGGCTCTGAAAAGCATTGCTGAGGATGTGAAGGAGATTAAGAAACGAGTGGATGATTTGGAGAGTATGAGGAACATCAGTGATGAAGTTTATGAATTGAGGAGAGAGTTGGCAGAGTTGAAAAAGGAACAAGTTGCTAATAATACAGCTAGTACGAGTAAGTCCAAGCAAAATCAACTGAGTGACGAGGATTTCTACGTGTTTGATGATGACTATTCCGGGGATTTAACAAATTCGAATTTGTCGACGAGTTTATACACAAATACAGGCCGGATTAATCCAATTAATCAGCTAAATCAGAGTTTGGGATATCCGAGTAACATGTATGGATATCCAATTTATAATCCTTACCAGGGAATGCCTGGATTAGGCGTTCCCCAAGTTCCTGTAGTTCCTGGATACCCGCAGCCCCATGCAGACGCCGCTGCGCAGCTAGCAGCTGAATATAGAACCATGAATCTACTTCAAGGATACTCCCAAATGGCTACTGGGATGCAACAACCCCCAATACCGCCTATACCTCACCTTGGTGTATCAAGTGGATTTTTATCCCAAGGATTAACCCAACAGTTTCCTCAGTATTCTCAAAGTTCTTTATTTGGAGCTGCGTCTACTCAATCTACACAATCAGCTTCACAGTCCTTATCATTTGGATTCCCACCTGTAATGACATCTGTATCGTCAATTGTCACTGCTAGTGTCACTACTGCAAATCTAAATTTACAACCCACAACTCTCTCCGCGACTATAACTCAAACAACTGCGATGACTACGACCACAACTCGATCTGCGCCTGTTAACGTGGTGATTACCTCATCGGATCCACTACCCACGGTGAAGACTGTCACTTCTCAACAGCCCATTCTATCAGTTACAATTCCTCCCGAACACCTTAAGAGCAACAAAGCACATAACTATCAAATTACCCTGAACAGTTCCGTGTCTTCAACACCGCCCTCAGTGCTTACACAAGCGCCGATTGTGGTGTCGACTCAAAGTCTACTATCTAATGTCTCTGCACCGATTTATTCCGCGTTAACTGAGTCCCCATCAAAACCCACCAATATGAGCAGTTCGCTCGGGATTCAAATCGAGAAATCTTTGAACAGTAGCTTCAACCGTTCAGCTAATCAGTCTGAAGGAGATGTGTCTAGGGAAGAGGAACACGACCCTTGTCCGGACTTTAAACCTATTATCCCGCTACCAGATGAAGTTCCTGTTATCACCGGGGAGGAAAATGAGACTATTCTGTTCAAAGAACGGGCGAAGCTTCTCAGATACGTTGATAAGGAATGGAAGGAGCGTGGTATAGGCGAATTGAAGATTCTACAACACAAAGTGACAAACAAGGTTAGACTACTGATGAGACGCGAACAGGTTTATAAGGTTTGTGCGAACCATTATCTACATCCTGATATGAACCTCACAACAATGAAGAATAATGCCAAGGCTTGTATGTGGCCTGCTGCGGACTTTTCGGACGGAACAGTTGTGACCGAGACTTTTTGCGCTCAGTTCCGAACTCCCGAGTTGGCAAAACAGTTTGCGGATTGCTTCAATAAGTGGAAGATGAGCGCGGCTGTAAATGAGGTCAGTTTTGTGAGTTCAAGCGAATCTACGAGTGTATCCGTCACCTCTACATTGGATACTACGACTAAGCCAAAACAGACAATATCTCTGGGTTTGGGACCTCCAGGTGTGAATACAAGTGATGTTCTTACCCCTACAAAACTCACAGTCCGATCCGGAAACTCGTTGTTTAACTCGACACCAACAACGCCTTCTAATTTGGGAGGGTTTAAGTTCTCTTCTCCTCCGACATTTAAACCTCAGGCGGATGATCCTCCCAAAACGTTTACTACTGCTGTTGAGCCTGCTAAAAGTGTCGCAAGTCCCTTTGCAGCTTTCTCGTTCTCAAGTACCAGCAGTACAGCTACTAATACCACGCCGTTTTCTGCTTTTACATTTGGAGGAGGGGCGCCGGCTGTTAATTTGTTTGCTTCTTTGGGTACGCCAACAACATCTGCAATTACAACACCAATGACGACTCCATCAACAACTCCGGTAACAAAAATCACTGCTGTTAGTGTAACGTCCTCTACCAAACCAGCAAGTGTTTCCATAACTTCAACAACAAAAATACCCCCGGTGGCTGTAACTACAACACCACAGACACCTTCGAAAGAGACTAAAGACAACGACGCTGATGATTTCGTTCCCACGGCTGAATTTAAACCCGTTGTGCCACTTCCAGCAATTGTGGACGTTGTTACCGGCGAAGAGAACTCTGAAATTCTATTTGAGCACAAAGCCAAATTATACAGACATGATCCTGAATCTAAAGAGTGGAAAGAGAGAGGTGTAGGTCAAATGAAGATACTTAAAGACACAAACATCGTCAGATTAGTAATGCGTCGCGAACAAGTCCTCAAATTGGCCTGCAATCACCAATTACTCAAACAGATGAAGTTTGAAAAGATGGCAAAGGCGCAGAATGCAGTTACATGGTGTGCTAAGGATTTCTCGGAAGGAGTTCTCAGCTCGGAGATGTTATTGATTAGATTCAAAACGTCTGAAACCGCTACTCAGTTTTTACAGACTATCCACACAGCTCAAGCTGCAATGGGCGAAGGTGATGCTAGCAGGGAATCCTCCCAGAAGAAACTTGACTGTAAATCGTCGCCTGAGAAAGAATTCGGAGATACTTTCAAACCAAAGGTTGGTGATTGGGACTGTAAGAATTGTTTAGTCATGAATCCACCGAAGGTTTCGAGATGTATAGCGTGTGAAACACCGAAAAACAACACTGTGGGTAAACCCGTGGATGATAGCAAGTTCTGTTTCGGGGTGAAAACCCAGAGTAGCGCAAGTAGCGCTTCTTACTCATTCGGTACAACTACTTCTAGTACTGCACCAGCTACAGGGTTTGGAGATCAGTTCAAACCGAAATTGGGTTCTTGGGAGTGTGGAGAATGTTATACTAGGAATGAAGAAGCGAGTGACAAATGTGCATCATGTGAACAGCCTAAGGATCCTACCGAAGTTCCTAAAACTTCGAGTCTGAAGGGTGTAGATCTGTCTACAGGTGGATTATCATTCTCATTTGGATTTCCTACTACGGTCGGGACGTCTTCCCCAATTCCAACCAAAGATAGCACTGATGGGAAAGTATCTGAAGTATCTTCAACAACGAGCGTTCCTTCTCTGGGTTTTGGAAGTCAATTCAAGCCGAAGTCCGGTTCTTGGGAATGTACCACGTGTTATATAAGAAATGACGCTGATAAATTGTATTGTATGTCCTGCGAGGGTCCGAAGGATGCAACAGTCCCTCCGAAAGAGCCTGACAGTGCTCTGAAAGGAATTGATTTGTCTACTGGTGGACAAACATTTAGTTTTGGTATAGTATCAACCGCTCATACAACTCCAGCTAAGGATACGTCGACATTTTCTTTCGCTGCGTTGGGAGGAGATACGTCTACAAAGAATAGTTTTTCATTTGGTTTCCCTTCTAAAGCAGAGAAAGCAGACGATAATAAAGATGTAGCAGAAGTATTTGGTTCTCCTCGCAAAGTAGGTTTTGAGTTTACACCCCGTTCACCACGTAGACAAAGCGGTGGACAACAGTTGGATGAAGAAGGTGGTGATGATTCCTATTACGAGGAGGAGGAAGCTAATGTTTCGTTTAAGCCTGTTATTCCACTCCCGGAAAAAGTTGCTGTGGTCACTGGCGAGGAGGATGAAGAAGTTTTGTATTGTCATCGAGCGAAATTATTCAGACTCGCTGCAGGAGAATGGAAGGAACGGGGAATTGGTGATTTGAAGATTTTGTTTAATCAAGCCCAAAGGAAACTTAGGTATATATTATATCATCTATATGACTATTGTAAGGGATTATATATTGGATTGTAACTATATTAATAGGGTCTTAATGCGTCGGGAACAAGTCCACAAAATATGCCTCAACCATGGTCTTACTGCCCAAGTGATTTACAACAAAAAGGACACAAAGTCATGGTACTTCGCCGTTGCTGATTTCTCTGAGGGTGAGATCGAGACCTGTAGCTTCTGTCTTCGCTTTAAGAACGCAGAGATAGCGGAGGAGTTCATGAAGGCGGTCAACGACGCATTGAAGCGCATCGCTGTCGACGGTAAGATTACTATTATTACTACTTTTGACTGCAACACAATGATTGTGGGTGCCTGTGTTGCTTTCGCCGCCATTGCCGTTTTTGCTATGTGGCAGCGACACCGCCTTTAATCCAGGCTTAAATTATATTAAATAGCAGATAAAGCAACTACTTACACATGGTTAACTAATGATGAATGTTTACGTTTGTAATAAAATACTAAAAACTATATTTGGCCTTCATTTCCCTATTTTATCAAAATTGTTTGGATTATGTTTGCATGTTTTTAAAATTTTGTGAGTTTAATTTGTATTGGGGTTTTGTATTTTTTATTTTCGCTTGTTTTCCTTTCATTTGGTTGATTTTTGTTGTGTCTTGTTCTGATTCACAGAAGCTGCCGTAGACGGCAGTGATTCAGACGTGGAGTTTGTGAGTGAGACTCAAGTGACTCCGGAAGAACTTGCCGAGGCGAAGCGTCTACTATTGCCCCCCAAATTTATGGCCTATAGACAATTGGAACCCTGTAAATGTGAGCAGTGTCTGAAAGAAGACGCTGAGGAAAAGGGAGTGTCCCCGAAACCAATATTTGGAGGGTTAAATGTCACGAGTACAACATCCAGTAACATATTTGCACCCAAGAGTACATTTTCATTTGCAAACTTTGGTACTGCCTCAACCGTTGCGCCTGTGCAGAAGAAAGAAGAAAGTATTAAAGATTTGTTGCTTAAGCCATCACTTCTAGGTACAGCTGGTGCAGCTTCTATTTTTGCTGCATCTACGACACCTCCTGCATCACAACCAGCACCAGAAGTGAAGGCAAAACCATTATTTGGTGCTTTTCCGAGTGGGAATACGGTGTTTGGTGCAAGTGCTACACCAGCACCTACGCCTTTCACCGGAAACATTTTCGGATCGAACACACAGTCTACTAAAAGTGGGGGTGATATTTTCGGAGGGTCTGCAGCAGTAGGTAGTGCATCGACCTTCAGTTTTGCAAACATTGCTAAACAAGCAGAGACCAAATCTGTAGATGATAAACCAAAAGTTCCTGAGAAGTCTGCGAGTTCAACGTTTAGTTTTGCCAGCTTCAGTAAACCGAAAGAATCACAATCGGCACCTGGTTTTGGGACATTGGAGAGTGACATTGTTCTGGGGGCAACTCAGGGTGATGTAAGCTTTGCTTCTCTAGCAGCTAACGCAGAAAATATGCCGTTTGGAAAACCTAAAGGTAATATTATATTTTCTTTGTTTATTGACGTCTATATTATTGGATTAATTACGCGTCGTTCTGGGGGACAAGTGAAACACGCCGGATCAGCCAATATGATTTAGACTCACGATTTTCATTAAGTAATTCTGAAAAAATGGGGTCATATCTGGATCTAATTTTTTCACACAATCTTCTACAAATTTTTCTGAATCTAAATCATTTTGGCTGATCCGGCGCGTTTCAGTCGATCTCTTCTAATGAACGACGTGTTATTAACCCGTAATTTCGATTTGCAGCATCAGCAGAAAATCCATTTGCAAATCTGGGAGCAGGAGCACCTGTTTTCGGTGCCAGTAAAGCAAATACTTCGAAAACCGAAGACGATAATGAAAGTGGTGCTGGCGACGGAGAACACGACCCACATTATGACCCAATTATACCACTTCCGGACAAGATAGAAGTGAAGACTGGTGAGGAAGATGAAGAAGTGCTGTTTAGCGAACGCGGCAAGCTTTACAGATTCGGTAATAAAGAGTGGAAAGAACGTGGTGTTGGAAATATCAAAGTTTTGTACCACCCTGGAAATAGTGAGTATAAAAGACTAGATACAAGAATCTATTATATTTATTTAATTCATCACATTAATAGATACCTATCGATTATTGTTACGACGAGACGCGGTCCACAAAATAGTGTTGAACCAACGTATAACCCCTGATTTGGTTTTGGTCTCTTTTTCAACTTCTGCATGGATGTGGGCCGGTATGAATTTTAGTGAGGAGGGCCATGTATTAGAAAAATTGGCAGCTAGATTCAAAAACGACGCGTTGTCTCAAGGGTTTTACGTTGCTGTCCAAAAAGCGATTAGTGCGTGCCAAGCACCGGGATCGTCGACAGTTTTTGAGGACAATGCATGTGGCCCAGTCATAGAAAATGTATCTGATGTCGAAGAAGAAGATGATGCAGAAGAGGAGGAGGAGGAGGAAGAGGATGAAGATAAGGAGGACTATGAGGAGGACGAGGATGAGGATGATGAGCGGTAAGCCCACGTGTTCAACGTCTTAAACACTTTACACTGTGAAATCTTTAATTAAAATGTGAAATATAGCATGTAATTGTTTGGTTTTGGTTTCTTTTTAAAAATTCTCCGGTTTTAACTTTACCTTTACATCTGCTAATGCGAAAATACAATTCTGAGAATACTGCAATTGATAGGTAGAATTAAGTAACTGAATAGTATGTTGATTGATTTACTAGGACTATTATGTACACATGCGAATGCGCGCTTTTTGAGCAAATTGGTGCGAATTGGGTCCCTATCATTAATCACGGAGTGGCAGAGATTGTCTACGATAGAGTGTATGAAGTTTCCTATGTGGTAGTCAGTAACGACGCGGGGATCATCCTGAGCAATACACTAATTGCGACTAATAATGTGATCGAGAGAATACCAGATGTAAGTATCCCAAATTTTCAAAAAGTGTATTAACAGTGAATGATGAAACTTATGTTTTATTTAGGGAGTGGGACCTGATTTGCAATGGCGAGCAGTGGAACGTGCAAGCAAAACCATCAAGTGGCGTACTCTGAAAATGAGTTTGCAGTTAAGCGAAGCTGATAATTTTTACTTGGCGTATCAGGAAGCACATTCGAATGCGGAGCATGCCAATACTGTAGACAAGATTACTACAGATGCGGATTGTGGTTACGAATCTTAATACTGTCCAAAATATGACGATTTTAGAGTAAACATTCAACAATCTATATATTGTTATCAATGGCAATTCCCTTCATATTATTATGAGTTAGAATTAATCTAATTGTACTTTATACGCTTAAATTTGTTGAACCAGTAATCTTGGACAAGTTTTAGGTGCAGCATATTGTTAGTTTCCATTATAAACGATTAAGATAGTTTAAGTGCTTTCTTTATTTTGCTCATCTTTGGCTTTGGCAGTGATATTGATTATGCATTGAGATGTAGATCAATATTATTACGACCACCCATGATCCAGGAACTTCTACATTGCATGTTCATTTAATGAATAATGCAAGTTTGTGACAGGGCAGCGGGCGAGTTAATATGCAGTTCACAGATTTTTCTGAAAAAAAGAAAAAATGATTAGTGATATTGTATATATTTTCCAAGTTTCATAATAGAAGGATGGAAAATAGCTGATTGTGAGTAATAAATAGATATATGTACAGCGGTAGGCATAATGAATTTCGTCGGTTCCATCTTTGAAGCAATATTGACCCTTGACAACATACAAGCTTGTCGCGTGAGGATGAGCGACGGGTGATTATATTATCCAGCTACAGATCTAAGCGGTCTTTCCTACAATTCATAAAAAGCTATTAAAAGGTATAGTAATCCTCTACGTGCTTTACTTTAAATATCGTAATTCGGTTTACCTTTCTATCTACCTACCTTGTTTCTTTCGTGTTAGCAATAAGATTTTGAAATCCATAAATAGGCATTTGATGACATTCTTTATGCCCAGTGCTGGACACCGCGCACATTATCCCGCTACTGCACGGTAACGCAGATGGCATCAGTTACATCGCGGCGCGCGTCGAATTTCCACATCCTTGGGGTGCAATTGTTGAAGGGGAGTAAGTTTTTATACAGCGTGGCTGAACTCTACCAAAAGGAAAACTATTCATTGAATGAGGGTAAAATTGTATGTGCTTCATCTATATCAGGTATGGGCAACCTTTGACATCTCGCGGGCTAAATTTTAGTGTGCGAATACGTTCGCGGGCCGCGTTTAAAAGTAGTACATAGATATCAGGCATGAAATAATACAACAAGGTTATTAAAATACAAATTTATTAAAATAACAAAATGAAATGTTAAAAATAGGTACAACACTACAATTAAATCGTTAAATTTGGAATTACAGTAGAGCTCCGGTTATCCGGACTAATTGGGACCGGACCCCATCCGGATGATTGGAGACGGCCGTCATCGAAATTGTCCCGATTTGCATATTTTACGAGCGGCGACCATAATTAAGAAAAAGGTGCGGAAAAGGTTACAGTACCTCTCAAGTCGAAATTGTCC
>JAODVP010153256.1:0-10761 GCA_025400035.1 Tetradonia laticeps
TCATAATACGCACGCTACGGCGTGCTAGATATAAGCAAAATAGTATACCAATGATTTATTAGCATGATTATAGTTTTTATTACATTTCATTTAACACATTAATTAAAGTATTTTGATATTATTTAGACATTTTCAGATAATTGTAGAGTAGATATTTCTCACCCTGTAATAGTTACAGTTTTTATTTTACTGTGTACGGACGAATTGATTGTTTCTTCGAAACATTATTGTCAAAGTCACGTATAGTTTGGTAAGTAAATATGATATGAGATATCAAAGAGATGTAAACGTTTCATTTGCACATAGACTTTTCGTGTGGATGTATAGTGGGGGATTATTTACTTATTTTCTAATTGTTATTGTCATTGATCAAGTATTTGCAGTTAACATTTATCACATATACTCCACTATAAGGTATGAGTATTTACTACATGTAATTATAACACTTTATAATTAACATGGTATCTGAACCATGGTCAAATAAAACGCGTGTGATAAGAAAATATGATCTTTGAAAGAATATTGTGTAAACATATCACATCCAGATAAGATCCCAATTTTCAGAAATAATTAATAAAAAATAAGAACTTGTGATTTTCATTAAGTAATTCTGAAAAAATAATATCTTACCTGGATGTGATATTTTTAAACAATATTCTACAAATTTCAAAGATTGTAAACCATATTGTTTCATCCGTCGCGTTTCACCCGACCCTGTAATTCGAGCAGCGTGTATTTGATGAGATATAATTGTATTTGATTATTGTCTTCGTTACTTATCATTTAGGAAATATTTCAGTTTGTTTTAGTGATAAATTTCAAACTTATGTTGAAATTTCTTTAGATAAACAGGAAAACGTAAAAGTTTGGGATCACATAACTTCATTTCATTGTATGCAATATTACTTATGAACCCAGAAGTGCAAATTAAATATACTATTATCACTAATTATGGCCATTCTTTCATTTTTAGGATTTCTTTGCCTATCCATCTGATGTCACAGCGTTTCCTCTTAAACTATAAAAAATATCGCGAAACGGTTTCCAGTATTACATTCAGAAGGGTCTGGTGTAGTCTGGTTCAGACGAAAATGTTGTTCAAACGATTTAGAACGGAAGTGACCCGAAATTTATAAATAGATTTTCTATACATATATAATACAAAAATAATTAAATTTGAAGTAACATAAAAACGAATTTATCCAAATTTGATAAGAAACTTAAAAACTTAAATCAAAAATTATACCATTATTAATATTCAAATTTCGGGTCACTTCCGGCTTAACCAGGAAGTTAAAAATATACCCAGTTTCTTTCCGGAATGATGTCCACGTTCTGAATCGAAAAGTAAAATTTTTGATTCCAAGCGTAAACTATGCAACCCAAACTGCAACTAAATCGTAACCTCCCACAAATCAAGCCAAAAAATTAAAATTTTGCAAAAACTACAAAAATATTTTAAATAAAAACAAATTTATACATAATATATAAAAATTAAGTACAGAATAACAAGAACCATAATCTAACGCCAAATTTCAATCAATTCCTCGTCTCTTTCAACCTCATAGGTCAACAACCTAGCGTACTTTTTAAGTAACTTATGCCAGTAGCAATTCACATCCTTCATTCGCAAATTATTCCAAATCATCCCAAACCCATTATTTGCAATCTCCCTGGCAATTTCATCATTGTCCTTAAAGAACTCAATCAACTCTTGCAAAGTCCCCTTCGTAGATTTAGGATCCACTGGGACGTAATGCACCCAAGGCTTAAGGGACGGATAGAAAAACTCTAACCACTCGTCACCTACATGAAACACCAGTGATTTACAGAGCAAAACATGCTTGAACCGGAAACTAGCTGCGACTCCACGGAAATTAAACAAATACTTATAGTTACAATGTTGGTTAAAGGAAACCTCTTTAGCTGGCGGTGCATGGAGAGTATCGGCATCCGATTTCCACGCTTGATTCTTAGTGTATTGTGCGTCAACCAATTCGGGGTATTCCCTAGAGAGGAGAATTAAAGTATCTCGCTCGCTTGAAGTGCGTGATCCTCGAAAGAAAGCTTGGACTTCCTTCTGTTCCCAAGTAGTTTTATTTGCTTCTATTCCTAATTGTTCTCTAAGTAGGTCCCAGCGTCCAATCCCACGTGGGAAGAGAGAAATGGCGGGTCCACCTTCCCAAAAAGCCCAAGCTGGGTATAAAATGTCATAAAACTCTGAGGTTTTACTAAAGGAGAAGACTGGACCGAAGGGTCCGTAGTTCTTGTTGATTTGGGGCCAATCCCTGGTATTTATTATGAACTCCATGTTGGGTAGCTTGGGTAGGAGTTCGAAGAGAAAGTGTTCAATGCCTAAGCATCTTGCTGGGAACATGCAGTTTTTGTCTCTGTAGATTTTTCCATTGAGAATTTGATATTTTGTTCCTCTACAATAAGAATTTAATTTAATTATCTACCAATATTTATTAGAATAAATCAATTATCATAATAAATCTAATTCTGTTCAAATAATGTTTAAATTCGGAGAGAAAACTAAAAAATTAGAAATCTCTTGAATATTTAGTGAAACAATCAGAAAAATAGAATAACAAAAAATTGGAAAATATAATAAAATTATTCTTATTATTAATTGATTTTATATTAAACTTGATAAAATGCTGTTTCGTCGTATGCAACCCACAATACATCTAAATCATATGTTCTCACAAAATAAACCTATTTAACCAAAAAAAAAAGTAGAAAAATAAGATATATAATATAGGCAATTGAATAAACACACTCAAAATAAAATAAAACATATGTACACTTACTTTTCCTTCACTGAGTTGATAATTTCTCGAGTTATTCCACTTTTGAATGGTTTCAAGTCATGAGAGATCAATTTCGCATGACAATTACATTTTGTAGAATCGCAGGGCTCATAATTCGCTTTAGCTTCTTTTATTTTGTTTAGGTAATAAGTGTGTCGGTCATTACTCTCTGTAATTTATTTATAATTAACAAATGAATAATATTTTGGTGGTTTAGACACAAGAACATGATATTTGATAGTTGTTTGCACATAACTCGATAACTAATGAATATTTTCTTATGAAAATAGTTTCCATCTGTATAAAACATATTTTAATATGAAATTGCTTGAATTATGCATTTCAGTTGCTTTGATTCACTGATTTGATAACTAACAAATAATTCTTTGTGAAAATAGCTTTTTCAGATGTATAATTGCTAATTCCATCTGTAAAAAGCATTTGGTAGGATAGAAATGTTTGAATTACCAAGATAAATGAGGTCTTCATCGACAATATATAAAATTATTAGAGGTTATGTCACAATTACTGAATATGTGAATGTTCAGAGTGCTGTGAGAATTGCAAAGGTTTCAAATAACACAAAGTACAACTAAATATTACCTTTCGAGTATTTATTACTGTCGTTGTTATTACTGTTACATTTATTCCCATTTTTAGCAGCGCACTGCTCACGATTCCCGGCAACAGAGTGAATTATACCAATTAGGTTGATAACACAAACAAAAACAAATGCACAACGCTGGAAAGAGCTCATGATGAACTCATTTTTGCAATGTTTGCAATATTGTGACGTTTGACTGTATTGACTTCATGAATTCATGAACAAGTTGTGATTGTATAGATTGTATACAAGTGAAAAGAGTGAATATGGAGTGACACTGACACAGCCGCAAGAAGAGTGGGGAGAATTTCCAGCAGTAGTCAGTTAACAACTTCATAAAATCATCTGAACATTCTCATGATTCTCATCATTGATTTTTTTCACGTTTTCCACTACTCCATTCAATGTATTCACTCCAACACCCGTAATACCTACACTAGGCCTACATCAACGTCCGTATATAGACATCAGCGCATATATAAGCGGACTGAAAGATGCTGTGCACAACCCCAAGCCAATCCAAGGCCGATGCGCAAACCACGCCGTCGACATGACGAACAGCGCCAAAGAGAACGCGATCGTGAAGCTGGTGGACGGCGGAATGTCAACCAGGGCTAAATGTCTAGGGAGTTTGACAGTGCATGCCCTGATAACAGGCGCGAGGAAGACACTAGCCGCATATAAAATGAAAATCCCCGCAAGTCGCAATTTCCACGTCTCCAGTCTTACATCCGAATGTTCATAGTCGAACATTTGCTTGACATTGAACAACCCGTGGCGTAACAGTGCAATCTGGTGGTGTTTCGACGTAGTAAAAGGCACTAAGTTGCCATCTTTCTGCATGGCGACTATCGTGACAGCATCCCCGTTATGGCCAGCAGCGTAGAACTGCACTCGAATGTCACCAACCTCAGGAGACCAGACATCATCACAATGATAATAAATACCAAGATGTAGTTTGATGTCTTTCCTCTCGGGACGTTCATCACTAGTCATCTCTGTATAATCATTGAATTTATCCTTGATTTCTGAGCCTATAGTCAACTCCCCTACTCGTACTGAAGGAGAGATGTAGATATGAGACTTGAGTATTATCTCTCTAGGATTTTGATGTCCATGCCGAATGTAGAAACTGTTACTGTCCACTAACTTATCCCTCCATTCAGTTACGTAATAATAATCGGAATCGTCCCGGTTACGAGCATTTTCCGAGTATTGAGCATCTGCATCTGCATAGTTACTCAACACTCTTTCTTCCACCCATTGAAACATCTGCACCCGACGTTTCAGTTTCACGGCTTGGATGGCGATGGAGTACTCTGGTTCGGTGAGAGGTTCATCGATTAGTAGGTTTCCACTGATGTGGACTAGTCGGCCATCGAGTTCTGGCTGCACTGGTTCGTAGACGCTCAGGGGAACCACATTATCGTAGGCTTCGTCTAAAGAATTGCCGTGGTGCACTGCGCGACCTTCATTCCAGGTCAACAGCCAAATTCCCCCGATGGTTAGGAAGATACCCAGGGTGGATATGAGCCAAGTGCGTTTGAATTCTTCTCGAACCGAAATAGTCATTGTTACTGCACTTATTTTTAAGTTATGTTTAAGTTGTGGGGTTTAAATTTAAATCTCCATCACTTCTCACTCATTTAATACGCATGCTCATTCCACAACTGGTAAATCGCAGCGTGTCGTCTGTCCCAGAGCATTTCAAGGCCTTTAAGATGTGATTTAATGCATCCACGCACGGAAATCCAATTGTAAGTACACTGTGTCTTTGTGAGTGAGTAGTGAGTGCTTCACTTATGATTTTGTCTGCTTGTATATTCTGTTTATTTGCGTACGCAGTGCGATCGTGTAACCTCAAAGTTGGAAGCTAGAAGCGCTAGGAGAGTATCGATTAGACTGCTACAACACACATTCATGTGATGTTACTGTTTGCAACAAGAATACAACATTGATTTTCTTTTCTATTTTCTTCTTCTGGTTTTTGTTTTCTTATTTTTGTTACGTGAAGTTTGTTAGGTTATTATCTATAGTTGTAGTCTTTAATCTGTATTCTTTGTTTTGTTTTTCTCTAAATAAATTTGCTGGAATTACTTGTTATCACACATGCAATTAGAATAACATCCATTGTAATTACTTCCTGATGTTAAATATTCCGCAATGACAATAAAATTAGCGTGATCACGTCCACTCAAGGCCATGGTTCTCTTCATTTGTAGTTTTTGTTTGTTTGTGTTGATATGCCATGCGAATTAAATAAATAAATTAAAACTTATTTCCAACATTTAGTTTCCGTTATTAAAATAAGGAAACTGTTGATTTTCTTGCATTTTTTCAATTCATTCAGTGATTTATTTAATAAGTGTTATTAAATACACCAATCAATTGAAAATTTGAAAAATTAACAATATTTTTTTTTACATAATTTATATTAATACTACTATTCACAATTATTTTTATTTATGTATGTAGAAATTCTGCTACAGATTCTGGTGCATTAGGGCTATGCAAATGTTGCGAAAACTACACCCGGCTGCGTTATGCAGCAGTGTAGTACAGTGCAGTAGGATGAGAGAGGTCAGAGCCCTCACAACGATTTGTGGGCGTCGCTAGTGCCTTGCGCATCGCTGTGAGTCACCCACTCCTCCGTTCAGTATAAATAGGGTAACGCACGACGTGTATGAAGTAGTCAACTCTCGGTCCTTGCGAGGAAAACATCTCCGCATCTTTAAAGCTGAAGTTCGTTATCTGTTTGCCATGTTATGTTATGCACTAATTATAAAAATAACTTCAAATGATTAAATTTGAGTAAATATTATTTTACAAAAATTGATTTCTTTTTCTATTTTCTAACTCAATCAATAATAAAATAATATTAATTAATGAAAATTAACAATTAAATTTAGGAAAATGTTTATTAATTTAATTACAACTACATACATACATATATTTATTTCAAATTTGTCTATATAATAAAATTAAGGTGTGCAGTATTGCACAAAAGTAGCGTAACTAGAAACGTTATATACGGGATACGTTAAGACGGGGTTATTATTTCTTCCCTTATTTTAATAATGAAATCTACTCAAATTATCTAGTAATACCCTTATATCAGGATATAATTAACTATAATAAGTAACATCAAGAAATAATATCATTTATCCTGAAGAAGCTGGGAGTAAACTAGCGAAACGTCGACAAAAATGATTAATAAATGGATAATAGACTGATATTGCCGTTCATATTTTAACATAATATATTCGGAAAACAAATGAGTGTACAAACAATGTGAAAAAAACGTTTACGTGTCCTTTTGTAGTTATGTTTTCAATTAGGAAAACATGACTTTATTTCACATATCATTACTTACAATTAGTATTATATCTATGTAAAAAAAGAAATAGCTCAGTACAAAAGAAATGTTAACTGGCAGAGATGAGTAGCGCTGCAGTGTACAACTAACAATAAGCGTAGCATCAGTCATGTGACTAACCGCACAACTCCTGGTGGGCGTGGCTAGTACCTCCGCGCGTCCTGTCACTATAAGTCACCCACTCCTCCGTTCTGCATAAATACCGCAACGCACAACGCGTACGACGTAGTCTTCTCTCCACAATCGTGAACTAAACATCTCCGCATGTCTAAATTTTCAATGTTATAATTGGTATAATTATAGAATCTTCTAATTAATGTAATTGCTTTTTATTTTTTGTACAGTTAGCAACTTTAGTTAGAAATTTCAAATTTTAATAAGAATAAATAAATTAATTAATCACAAAGGAATTCCAGACAATGCGAGCACTAGTCGTAACAATATGGGTCTTCATCAACCTGATATTTTTCGGAATGTGCGGATACATGTATGTCCTATGGTCCCAATATTGGATGTACATCGAAAAAGATGTCTACGCAACCACCAATAACTATGAACAGCAAATCTACTACTACAACCGCGGATTACCCCTCAACGACACAATAAATAACACCAAACATCATTCAACCAGAGACGTGGATAACGTCACCATCATCAAAAACGCACGTCCCCGATTCCCCAATCTCCAAGGAGAGGATTTTATGCTCGACACTCAGAAATACACATGTTTGATCAACGACAGCACCGAGGAGTGCGACAGCAAACTGAAGCAATACAAGGAAAAGATCCTGAATGAATTGAAGCGAGTTTTCATGGACGAAGGCAACGTCTTGAAATCGGGACTAGATACTCAGAACCCCTACAATGTGCAGTACAAAGGCACTCGGGAAAACCACCTGAATAAGAAGCGGGAGGACCTGATGTGCGAGTTTAAACAAGTAGAAGTGTCGACGATCCGTCGAACGCAAGAACCTTTCAATCGCAATGCGCTCAAAGATGTGATACCGAAACGCGGCTTTCTGGAGAATAAGAAGTACAAGACCTGCGCCATTGTGGCTAGCAGTGGGTCGTTGGTGAACTCACGTCTGGGTCACTTCATCGGTAGAGTATTTTTTAACTTAATTCACAATCAGATGAAACTGCAGATTTAACTCAGTTTTAGCTGTTTTTTTCCTGTGTTTTATTTTATTGGCTTGATTGGTAGATAATCACGACGTGGTCCTGCGGTTCAACCACGCGCCCACCGATGGTCATCAGTTGGACGTGGGCCGCAAAACAACCATCCGCATCCTCAACTCGCAGGTAGTGAGCAAGGAGCGCTTCAGGTTTTTGGAGTCGAAGCTCTACCGGAACATCACGATACTGGCGTGGGATCCTAGTAACTACACCTCCTCACTGGATGAATGGTATCTACATCCAGAACATGATCTCTTCCCGAATTACGTGGAATTTCGTAAACGATATCCAAAGACCAAGCTCTACCTCTTGAATCCTAGGGCGTTGTGGAATATCTGGGACTTTCTACAGCACAATTCACCGAGTAGGTTAAGGCGGAATCCTCCCTCTTCAGGTTTTTTAGGTTAGCATGTATTTTCCAAGTGATACCATCAATGTTTTTCTTTCGATTATACATATAATTATTTTTTAGTAATTCTTTTGTAATTGCAGGGTTAGCAGTCCTCTTGCCACATTGTGATATAGTCAATATGATGGAATACATGCCATCGAAGCGCGTCACTAAGAAGTGCCACTATTATGATACAGAAGAAAATCCTTCGTGTACCTTCGGAGTGTGGCATCCCTTAGCGGCTGAGAAGCTGTTGGCCTACAGTCTGAATACTGCCAGTGATAAGGCTGTTTTTCATAATGGGTATTTAACAATACCTGGCTTTGAGAAGGTGAATTGTTAGCTTGAATCTAAGTATATGTTTTCGTATCGTGATATAACGTTATGGTAATGTTGTATGTTTTTATGATGTTATATTTTTATTTATTTTATGTTAATATAATTTATAATTGTATAGTGGCCCTCCATAAATCGGGAGTCTCCACATTTCCAATGTATTTTTTGTTCATCTATTTTTGAACTATGTGCTAGCACCCGGATATAACGTCAACAGAAACGTTAATTGCTGAAATACCATGAAATATGGGAATATTCTTAAATTGGGATTGCCACAATTCTGGAAATTCGATAGTTCTCCTTTGTTTCTAATTTATTTATTTCACAATTATATAGCTGCGCGAAATAGTAGAATACGATTCTCAAATGCTAAATGTTTCCAGTCATTAATAAATTATATAGTTGCACCTACATATAGGTAGCGATTCGGTTAAGTTATGTTGTAGGTTTATTTGTGATCAAACAAAATTTGTCCTAAAAATGAACTTTATTCTCATTTATAACCCAAAAAATTATGTTTTAAAACAAATGAGTTATTTTTTTGGTGTGCATAAAAATTAAATTTTTCGCGTTTAGTTTGGTTTGAAAGCCCTACTTTAATTAGTTTGCGAGCAATGTGCACAAAGGATACTAAAAACGAGAGTTATATTAACTCAGGAAGTTTTTAAAATGTTTGCCCACAAGTCCTTAATGATTAATTTTTAAAATTTACATTAGCTTCAAATATCAGTTAAAAAATAATCTGATTATAAATATCTTTTAAACGTGGTTTTTATTGTATTTCCAAATTATACTATTGAATAAGATTAAAAAGAACTTAAATATCACTTTAGTTCCAATCGGCCACTATTTACAACCAAATGAACTATATCAAGATTTTTAACCAAAACCGACAAAAGCTCGACAAAAAATGCGCGAGACTTGGACTAAAATGATTATTGTTCAAATGGTTCTAAATGGTCTAATGTAGCTTCCCCTTGAGCTTTGCATCGAGCTTCAGATCACCCAGCATTTGCAAAAACGTTACATCCAGGAAACATTTACATGTTAAATCTGGTTTAGGTTATGTTCATCAGGCATCAATTATGATATATATGAGGAAGCGATGAATAACTTCCTTTTTTTTATTTTCAAATTTTCAAAAAAGGAGGAATATTTATATCATGGTTATCACAATTTTCGGAATTTCCCCAATTTTCCTTTGTTTTTAGTTTTTGTTATTTTTATTAATGTGGTTGAACCACTATATAACATTGTGATAATATTATATCTGGGATAACATATAGCGGGAAAATTTTTAAATTTAGGATCTCAGATATTTCTTTTAATTTCTTAAGTTTATATAACTATGTCGTAGATCGCAGATATTACGAAGCAGATATGTTATATGTGGGAAAACGTTCAATGCGGGAAACATTATGTTTATATACTATGTATATAATAATTTTACTTATTTTACAATTATGGCTGAAGCCATAAATCGGGAATATCACTTTATCACTTTAGGTTTTTGTATTCTCAAAATAGTGTTTTTATATTTCGTAAAGTTTATCTAACCTAAACTTTAGGAAACATAAAAACACTATTTTGAGAATACAATAACCTAAAGTGATAAAGTGATGTCTAACCTAACTTATGAAATTCAGTTTACTGATTCTTCAATTATTTCTTATCATTAAAGTGAACAATAACTTACGAAATTGTAAGCCGTAAATGATTTTCTGTTCTCCTGTACAGTACCTGTTTAAGTTAAGAAAAGTGCTAATTTAGGTTATTTTAAGTGACAACCTAAACCCCATTTTGTTTTTAAGGTGAAATGAAATTCATATAAATTCACAGGAAGTGTAAAACGAACATATATCTCTAAATTTTTGAGGCCCTAGATATTACGAGGGTTTCCAAAATTTTTCTTTGGCTTTAGTATATTTATGTCATTTAACAATAACACGGTGAGACAAACTGGGGTCAATTAATCTGCGCAGAATGAGTGCAGCTCAAAACCTTACCTGTTTTTTTCAGAATAAATTAATGAAAAATACGAATGTTCATTTTTCTTACTTTAAAT